>MU583252.1:1591493-1641518 GCA_024362625.1 Silurus asotus
AAGGAGGCGCTGTTGGTTTTTAGGTCAAACAATTTGTTAGCTACGTGTTAAAACAGCTGCTTCTCGGTTAACATCAGTTTTTTTCCTACAGACTGAGACCCCCCTAGGAGTGCTAAGACTTTTTCGATTAGATTAGTGTGCAGACAAGGCTCAGGAGGAACACAAAAGGGGTTTGGTTTGTTTGTTTATTTAATAGGTCAGTTAGGAGGCGCTGTTGGTTTTTAGGTCAAACAATTTGTTAGCTACGTGTTAAAACAGCTGCTTCTCGGTTAACATCAGTTTTTTTCCTACAGACTGAGACCCCCCTAGGAGTGCTAAGACTTTTTCGATTAGATTAGTGTGCAGACAAGGCTCAGGAGGAACACAAAAGGGGTTTGGTTTGTTTGTTTATTTAATAGGTCAGTTGTATGTTTTATGCCGTGTCAGTAACGAGGTGTTTGGGGTGTAGGACTGAATGTTTCTGTCCTAATGAGATTCCTCTTTTGAACATTATCAGGAGCGATAATAACAGTAATAAGACCAGAATATTTGACATATTGAACGTTTTCCTTTTAGAGTTATTGAACGTAATAGAGTAAATGCCATGCATTTATTGTTTTATTCTAGTTACCTCGAGTGCTATGAATACACATTTTTTTCTTCCGCTGACACTTTTTCACAGTAATGATAATGGTCCGTCAGAGCAATCTATTATCTTCTTTCTCATGCAACCTCACCTCATAAAAATTCCTCCAGGAAATTAAAGGTGAGAAGAGTTTGCCCCTTAGAGCTCAATCTGTGCATGATTTTTTCTTGGTTTTAATTGTTTTTTTTCCCACTTTGCTGTCTTTTGCTCTTCGGACAGAAAGCTTTCATCACGGTATAATTTACAGGCATCCACACTTCCCATCAAACCCCACCCTCAGGATTGCAAAGTCTTTTTCAGTCATCTCTTTTTTTCTTGTCCATAAAAAGAAAAGCCGTTTTCGTGTCGTTGTATTTCTTTTCGGCGTTTAAGGGCTGAGAAGCTATAGGGGATGAGGACGGGACGGGACAGGGAGGGGGGAGGGAGAGACAGAGAGAGAGATATGGAAAGAGCGAGCTTGTAGTAATGCAAAACTCTCTGCGGACCATATGACAACAAACACGGCTGTCAATAAAAGTGAAAACGTGCTGTACATTTGGAGGCAAGCTGCCGACAGAGCGAACAGAGAGACGAGATCGTTTTCTCAGAGTCTTGACTGCTTGTTTTTTTTTGTTCTCATGAGAGGAAGGAAGGAAATTGTATAAGTATAACCTCAAGCTACTGAAAGTTTTTATTCAGATTTTTTAAAACCGATATTTTACTGGCTTTTTAAATGTAATCGTTCACTAAGATTTTTCTGTCACTGGTTGATTTCTCATGTGGCGTAAACTATAAATAACCCAGTAAGTGTTTATTGTTTAGAAGTGTGCAATTTGACAAAACATCACAAAAAGAAAAAAAAAGAGGAAGCATGATCAACAATTACAGGTTTCCTAAACTGAGTAATTACTGGACAGATTTTGTTATCAAGCACTGCTGTTGTAGTAAAATAATCAATGATTTTTTTTTTCTCATTATTATCAAACCATTCCTTTAACAACACATGCACAACGTTTTACTCCTCTAATACAACATACATTTACCAGTGAGTGCAGTCTTTTGCTGACTTTCACACTGTTTATTTTTCTATTTTTGGTCTCTGTTTTTCCATTTGTTATTGATCGTTTTTATTATTATTATTTAACATTATCGCAATCCTCATGTTAAGCAAACACTTTTCTCCTTATAGAAAACTCCTAATTGGAAAGAGAATTGTAAGGATTTTTTTCCATGCTATAATTTTCTCTTCTATCATCCTCAGTCCTCATTAGGGGGCAGTTATGGAAAAAAAAAAATCTAATTTAGATGTTTCTAACACATACTTAGAAAGTGGACGGGGGGAAAAAAAGACATGCGAGAATAATGTATTGCTTACCAATTTACCCTGAGGGTACAATCCTGTCACACTTGTGGCCGTTACGTTAATGCAGCATTACAGTAATTTATAGCACACAAGTGCTGGTGTTATAATGCTGAGTTTTGACAGCAGTAAAGTGACATGACCTTGGACCTCAAGCTCATGGTTTTTGGAGCTGCAGCGCCCGTTCCACTTCAAGAAGGGAAAAAAGGTTGAAAGACCAATGGGCTGAAGAGCTCGTAATTATCCAGAGTGTTCCCTACAGTCGTGTCAGCAGGTTTTAATGATGCCAAAATGCCTTTGAAAGTGTTGAGGAAGGTCAAGAAGGCACCAGGAGGATTCTGGGAGTGTGGAGGAAGACTGAGGAAACGTTGTAAAACTCGGAAAAGCCAGGCATTTCTGATACGGATATGTGCAATGGAGAGGTCATTCAGGGTGGGAAGTCATAAACTCGCCTGATGTCAACAAAGTGGTGGTAACTTTGTTATTTCCAACAGGCTAAATTCTCAAATCGTATTGGCCAGTATTTTCTGCAGTATTTTTTCATAATTTTTTTTTATTATTTTTATCATAACAACTGCCTTGGAGTGTATTTCTGGAATGATGGATTTTGATCAATGTCATTGTATTTGTTAACATGGCTACTTATGTATTTATATTTTGTTAGGCGATGTTAATTGAACATGTAATGAAGGAGTCTCCAGTGCAAATGCATTTGCAATTATATATAAAATGCATTTGCACTGTTTGAACACTAGAGGTCCCAATCTCTGTAACCCATACAGTGCATCTGGAAAGTATTCAATTCGCTTTTTCCACATTTTGTTACGTTACAGTCTTATTCCAAAATGGATAAAATACATTATATTATACCCCATAATGACAACGTGAAAGAAGTTTGTAATCTTTGCAAATGTATTAAAAATTACATAATGAAAAAAATGACACACCTATTGCTCAATACTTTGTTGAAGCACCTTTGGCTCCAATTACCTCAAGTCTTTTTGAGTATGATGCTACATGCTTGGCGCACCTATCTTTTTGCAGTTCCTCCCATTCAGGTTGGATGGGGAGCATTCATTGCACAGCCATTTTCAGATCTCTCCAGAGATGTTAAAGTCTGGGCTCTGGCTAAGCAAATCACTGACATTCACAGAGTTGTCTTATAGGCACTCCTATGTAATTTTGGCAGCGTGGTTAGGGTCATTGTCCTGTTGGAAGATTAACCGTCGCCCCAGTCTAAGGTCTGGAGCAGGTTTTCATCAAGTATATCTCTGTACATTGCTGCATTCATCTTTTTAACCCTAGATCCTGACTAGTCTCCCAGTTCTGTCTGCTGAAAAACATCCTCGCAGCATGATGCTGCCACCACCATGCTTCACTGTAGGGATAGTATTGGACAGTTGATGAACAGTTCATGGTTTCCTCCAGACATGATGCTTGGCATTTAGGCCAAAGAAATCTTTGTTTCTGATGGTCTGAGAGTCCTTCATGTGCCTTTTACTGAGGAGTGTCTTCCATCTGGCACCCCTACCATACAGGCTTGATTGGTGGAGCGCGGCATAGATAGATGTTTTTATGGAAGGTTCTCCTCTCTTCACAAAGAAACGCTGGAGCTTTTCTGGAGCTGGAGCTTTCAGAGTGACCATCGAGTTTGTGGCCACCTCACTGTCTAAGGACCTCCTCCCCCGATCGCTCAGTTTGGCTGTTCTGCTCCGCTCTAGGAAGAGTCCTGGTGGTTCCAAACTTCTTCCATTTACGGATGATGGAGGCCATTGCTTTCATTGGGACCTTCAATGTTGCAGATATTTTCCTGTACCCTTCCCCAAATCTGTGTCTCGATACAATCCTGTCTCAGAGCTCTACAGACAATTCCTAGGACTTCATGGCTTGGTTTGTGCTTTGACATGCACTGTTAACTGTGGGATCTTATATAGACAGGTGTGTGCCTTTTCAAATCATGTCCAATCAACTGAATTTCCCACAGGTGGACTCCAATTAAGTTGTAGAAACATCTCAAGGATGATCACTGAAACAGGATGCACCTGAGATCAATTTTGTGTTTCATGGCAAAGGCTGTGAAAACTTATCTACATGTGATTTATTTTTTTAATTTTTAATACATTTGCAAAGATTTCATACAAACTTCTTTCACTCAGTCATGATGGGGTATTGTTTTTTTTTTTAGGAAAGTTAAGAATTGAATTCAGTTTGGAATAAGGCTATAAAATAATAAAATGTGGAAAAAGTGAAGCGATGTGAATACTCTGCTGGTGGGATGTAGAGTAAAAGCATTTTGTGGAGAGAGTTTTTTTTTACGGAGATAGAAATGATCTACACTTCTGGATCGTAATGACCGACATGTAGCATGTTATAGATTATTATATTCCTAAATAACTTTTAAATGATCTGCCATTTGATCTACTGCAGACCTCATTATTTTTGTAATAATATACATTTACCCTCTATAGATGTTTTACATTTATTTTTTGATTAGTTTTATTCAGATAAATATAAAAATCCCTGTTTGCTATTGTGGCAAAAGTACACACATTCTTCACTTCAGTAGATGTACAGAAAGTCATGTTTTAAAATACTCAGGTAAAAGTAGAAGTACTGACAATACTTTTTTACACAAGTTACAGTGAAGTAGTTTGGGCTCTCACAGTAAAAAGTAGCCTTTACTACTACCTGTTTTAGTGTCACGCTGGTAACTAAAAATATTAATAATAGAGCTGTCAAACGGTTAAAATATTATCGCAATTAAGCGAATGATTGTCATGAGTTAAATTATGATTAATCAAAACCTAAACACACATCTGTTCTTAATATACCTTAAATTAATACTTTGATTTTAATACTCGATTCAACATGCGCATGGACTTATATAGATGCTTTATGCAAATGAATCAAACTCTTGTTTGGTTTCACGTATGTTTTCACACGGACGGTTAATGCGGTGATACCGGAGAAAGTGTACCTCTTCTTACTTTCATACGGATCACAGAATCAGAGAATATTTATTTTCAATGTGATTTGGTTCATTTAAAAAGTATTTAGTTTGTGAGGTAGGTATTCACTGAGATTCAGGTTGTTATATTTGTGTGTGTGAAGAGAGATGACAGAGACAACAGAGAGCGCTGCCTGTCTGTTTTCTTTATTTCAAAAAGAACAGCATTTTGTTGTCATTATGAGTTTGTACAAATCAAAGAAGATCCTTTACAGATTTGAATGGTGTATTGCTGCTCTTTTCTGTACAATCAAAAAAGAGTCATTTAAGTTAGTTTTGCCGTTATAAGTAAAAAAATGCGATTGTCGCCCAGGAGGGTTAATTGTCGGATGTGTGCATAATGCCGGATTTTGGTGCTTATTCAAGACTTGCCACATCAGGAAAACAAATGTTTACTGATTCAAAATGATTATTCAGTGGAGTTTATTTATAGGTTTATATCTGAGTAAAGAAAGGAGGTCATGAATAAACGTGTTGCGCTGAAGGTTTTAATTTTAACACTTTTATATTTATTTATATCCTTAATGAAAATGGTCAAACAGAAATGCGCACTGCATCAATCACATTCATTTTGACAGCCCGAATTAATATATTATTACAAAACAAAATTTTTATTTTGTTATCTAATGAATGTATGAACATCCACCATATAGAACACAAGCAGAGAAAAGATGATGATGATCAGAAATGTCTCTGTTCTCAGTCATGTTTACATCACTGACTCCCTCTGTCTCATCCACGTTACACGTTAGACTTCTTGTTTCCTTCTGACTGCTCATTGTTAACTTTGTAAACTAGTCTAAATATGTGGTGTGTGAGAGCCAGGAAATGATACACCAGCGGTAGATTGAAAGTAAACGCACAAAAACAGGAAATATGTTGATGGGCTGAAAACGGTGCGCAGTTAGAAGAACAAATATTAATATTTCACCAAATAGATTAAAATTAAAGTAACAAGGCTGGTAGGAAAATGTAAGGAGTAGAAAGTTACAGATATTTGTGTAAAGATGTAATGCGTGAAAGTAATAAGTTCTAATACCAGAAAAATGTACTTATGTACAGTAACGAAGTATTTGACTTCATTACTTCCCTCCTCTGGTTATTAATTTATATTTAACAATTGATTTTTATTTTAGCAAATTGATTTTTTATTACATCTCTTCATCTGCAGCCTTTATCTGTTCCGAATGATGTCATTAAACATATCATTTTGTTGATTTTTTAGGCTCGCTGGTTCTGGGACGCATACTTCAGCTCAATGAAGGACATCGGTTTGACCACACTGCAGATCATCAATGACCGCATTTACCCGTATGCAGCGCGCACGTATGAGCAGTGGAACAACCCTCCAGTCGTGGTGAGTGAATTAGTAAATTAGTAAAAAGGGAAAATTACTAAAATGGAGTTTAAAACTAAATAGAAAAAAAGAATTTATAAAAGCGAAGACAATCGGAAGAATATAATTCGTTTTTAAATCTAGAAAGTTTATACTCAAAAGAAATAATGCGTATAGAAGTATAAAGTCAGAGGAATATAAAAATGTAAAAGTCTTCAGGGGTTCATGGTTCATTCACATCCACTATTAGAGAATAATTAGTGAAATTTCAACTAAGTGGAATTTCATAAGGTAAAAAAAAAGTTTTTTATTTCATTGAAGTATAAAGAATAATAATGAACAAAAAAAAGAAGACTTAAAAAAAAAACGATATTTATTTTCTGTAAATTGTATATTTTATATGTTGAATTCCTGCAGAGAAATATCTATTTTGTAGAAGGATTTAACAGTGGTGGTTTGCTTATTTTATAGCAGCTATAAACATTCGTTCCATCACTATCCAATATTTTTTCCTCACTCTGGAAAGAAATGCTTTTCTACAGCACGGTGTATCTGCCCTACGAATGAGATGCTACGATAGAAACGATATGTTAGTAGAAGGACGTTAATATAAAGCTCTGTTACACTCAGAGACCAGAAACCAGAGCTCACTTAGGCTGTGGGGTAATATATAAATTCTGCATGTTGTTTTTTCTCTGAGCTTCAGGTAAATGTGAGGTCATGTGATACAACTTGTCTGTTTTCTTTGGTCATGGTAAATAAGAAGGAATCACAACTTCCTTTTTTAGCTTTTCACAATTCACAAATGATCTAAAGATTTAGTGTTTTGTTCTGCTTGTTAGATGTTTCACTTGACTTCATCGCTTGGTGTTGTGTCTCAGGGTGCCGTTATCAGGCATCGGTCATTGTTACTCTGAAACTACGAAAATATCAGGAGAGGTCAATTGCACCATGTTTCTGTCTTCTAAACATTCCAGCATTACAGGAGAGATAAAATACTTTCTCAGCCGAATCGTACAACGCTATTGAAACCGAGCACAAAATAAATCAAGCTTTTTTTTTTTTCTTTTTCTTTTTTTTTCTTTTCTGCCGGTCTGTATCCACCAGGACGTAATTGAAAACACATTTCTCGAACTCCTCGGGTGTTTTTTGAGATGCTGTCAAGGCCGCCTTTTGTGTTGCAGCTCTGAAGGGACTCAGACACGAGTCAGATCAATGCAGGAAGAGTCAGGTCCATACATCACTGTTTCCTTACATTTTGTTCTTTCAGAAATGTATTTTAGGTTCCATTTGAATGTTGTCTTGATTTAGCTCTTAAAAGCATTTTTAAATGTCAAATTTTTATTGAATGCTAAGCTAGTTGCAATTCAGTTGGCTATTTTTTCCTCCCCCTTTGGTTAACATAGGACACCACATCACATCAATTTATGTCAGATATAATATTTGTTTGTTTGTTTTCTCTTGACCTTTAGGGGGTGAAAAGGCAACCTGTTTTGTCAGGAGGGGAAAAAGCAAACTAATTGGTTAGAGGGTAAAAATAAAACGTAACCTGGTTGGTCAGGTGGTGAAAGGACAACCTAACGGGTTAGTAGTCAAAGAGCAACCTGATTGGTCAGAAGGTTTAAAAAAAAAAAAAGCAACCTGACTGGTCAGGAGTGAAAAAGTAAAAACAGAAATGCAGATATAGTATAAATGTAGTCAAACCAGTTAAATAGTCTGTAGCTTGGAATATTTTAAAACCTGTAAGTTTTTTCCCAGAAACCACTATTATTTAAAATCACGTTTCGGATCCAAGCTCTAAGCAGCGGTCAGCATGGACAGCAGGACGAAGGTGGGCGTTTCATGTTCCTAACTCTTTGTGATCGAACAAACGTTCACGCTTTCATCTGGCTTCCATTTCTGCCTAATCCCGAAGCAGCACTCGCATGATTCCAGCTGCAGGACACGCCAAAGCTTCCTCAGCCCACATGAAAGAGCCTGCAATCCCTCACCATCACTCTGATCCGCTGGTACCTTCTCTAACGATCTCTTCAAGAGTATACGACCATTACAACCAATTCGTGCTCTAGTATACTTTTGTACTATAAATGATAATTGCAAACAATTACATAATTACAATATTTGTTTTCAAAAGAGGCAACAAACAAGGTGAATTTACGATCAGTTAAGTTCTATGTTAATTTATGTTATCTAAGCAAAATAAGTATGTATTATGCAAGTGTGAATGAGCAAGCAAACGATATAAGTAACAAAGTAAGAACGCAAGTAAATAAGTACATATGTAAATAAGTGCACTTATGCATTTATGCCATTTGGCACACACCCTTATCCAGAGTGATTACAGCAGGGGAGGGTTAAGGGCCTTGCTCAAGGGCCCAACAGTGGCAGCTTGGGGGTGGTGGGATTTGAACCTGTGACCATCTGATCCAAAGTCCAATAACCAATGCCTAAACCAATGAGATACCACCTCCCAGTAGCATTAATAATAACCAAAAATGTATGTAGTATTTTTTTTTATATGGTGCAAAGAAGTTATTCTGTATGATTACGTTTTTTTGTTTTTTTGTTTGTGTCATCTATAGGATGAAAAAAAAAATGTGGTCTGGGTTATGGTTGACATTTTGATAAAAAAAAATTGAATAAATTCTCGACACACTCCAAATAGCAGGTGAACATCAGATATTTCCTCACAAAGCCCTTTTTATGAATCTCGTATTCCTCTTGTTTATTTTTCTTACTTTTCAGGCGCAACCCAAACCACACTGGAGCCTGCTCAATTAAACCCAAGCAGTTTCAGGTTCCAGGTCGAACACTCACGCACCGCTTTACCACTTAGATGTCACAGTGGTGCTTCAATTATTTCCCTCTCGGCTCGTGTGTTCGTGTCAGACACTTCAAAGAAATTCCCGTCGCCTGAAACGCTTCGTTTTTATTAGTAGGACGGTTGACTGGTGTCGAGGCGAAAGATGACTGTTTCTGTGGTGGCAGACCGTGGAGGATGCACTGAGTTGGTTAACCACCGCCTGTCGCGTGTGTGTTGTGAGCACCTGTAGAAGGAGGAGCCTTGTGCTAGAGTTCATGAGAAATATATAGAGCGTAGCGTCTCTGTGCAGTCTTTGAACCTTTTAATAATGACGCTGCACACGCTCTCATGTTCAGTCTATATGCACATTATTAGGAAGATTCTGCTTGATGTTGAATTTTCTATAACTACGGTTATGACAGAGGTGCAGCAGCCTTTCATTAATGCACTAATGTGTTTCTGTAGTCATAGGAATGTATGGAGGAAGTCTTCAGTGTCAGCATTTGTAATAGTCTGTGGTAAAGCTTTAACTCAGGATTTGTAATTATAATATAAGTACAATTGTTTTTGGAAAAGCCTCTGGTATACGAAGAATAAAACCCTCGCAGACGTTTTTATGGAAAAATTATAACGTTCAGGGTGTGAACAGACACTTGATCACAGTTGTTTGTTTTCAGACTATTAAAGCACAGATGCTCTGATTTCGATTTGATTCAGAAGATCCTGATTTGATTCTTGAATTAATTTGATTCAGTTCTCACATTGATTCGACTTGATGTTTCTTGATTCAAATTGATTGTGTTTCACAAGACCATGATTTGATTGTTGATTCGATATTGATTTCCGGTATATTAAATACTTATATACATTTAAAGAATGCTCGCATGTGTAAATGTCTAAGTGTTTAAAATACAAGTGAATCAAAATGGAACCCAGTAGCACACAAATTAATTCTGTTAAGCACTGAATGATTTTATCAACAGCCTTTCTATTGTAACTTTGCTCGAGCTAAGTACCAGTGTGGCGATTATATCATATATTTATGTTAATCAGGTCTAGTTGTATCTGTTGTATCTTCGGCTGAACCTACAATTCTTAGTAACAAATGGATGAAATAATAATGAAATAATTGATTTAAGCAGAAACCTTGGAACAAGAGCACAAAGTACACATAAGTGCAAAACACAGATATATACTGCTTTTTTCTTAACATCAATGGTGCATTCAGATTGTTATAAAGCATTCACTGTATTGTCTGGCTTTAAATCTTGCAGAAAATCTTGCATATCTAGTATTTTCTAATACAAATTTATGAGAAACCAAATTATCTTATCACTATTCCGATTATTATTTGTAAACATTTCTTTTAATTTCCAGCATGAAGAATTACCATGAATTGGAAATTTTAAAGTTTCAAATTGTTTGCTCGCTCTTCCTTCTCCTTAAAGAGGCCAGTAAAGAGCAGCGCTCGACATGACCGCTTCAGAGAGCTTCCAAGCAAGCACTTTGCAGTATTTACTTTACAGCGTCACTTGATCTCCACTCCAGTCTGTGCATCTTTGAGAGTTTATGGGCTGTTTTTAAAGCAGGGCCAGGAAGAAGAGCCAAGCCTCACACTGGCAGCAGACAACCACTGACGCCTGCAATATCCCAGCACCCCTAGCTTCACCCAAGTCGTGCCAGGTCCCATGTGCACCCCCACTGCACCCACTCTGCAACAGTGCAGCCATAAAATTCACCTACCAGTAAAAACAGCCAAGACCTTAAGCATTCTAACAGTGTGGAGCTGAGTCATGCAAAGACATCTCATCTGCATATACAAATGAAATCATTTTGGGTTTTTAAGGGCTTCAATTTTACAGATAAAAAAAAAAAAAGACATTTTTATTATGCCCAGTACCTTAAAAATATAGGGTTATTTATTTAATACGTATTTAAATAAAATAACAAGTTAATAATCAACTAAGCAGGCAAGATCGGTAGGTAAAATAAGTACGCAAACAAATAAGTAGTATGTGGGAAAGTGAACAAGTACATTCATTAACAAGTACATGATATATATTACAATAAACGTGTCTATAATTAAGTGAATACACAAGTGGAGAAGTAAAGAAGTTTGCTTACTAAAATCAATTAAGTAAGAAATTAAGTAGGTAAGAAACAAACAATAAAATTTTACCAGATATTGGATCGAAATTCTCGATTCATTTTCTTCTGAAGCTTCATGCTTGGACACACTAAAGAATGTAGCACTTAAACAAACAGGGCATTAAACAGATTGGACTTTGATAGATCTGCGGGTGCTTTGTGAAGACTTTTTCCATGGCAGAAATACTTTACGGGCAGCTTTTGGGTGCATTTTCTCCTAAATACATAAAGGGAATTTTTGGCTTTCGAAGGCCAAGCTGGAGTTCTCTGCTCACTGGGAACACTGGTGCTTGAGAAGTTTTCCAAATTTTTAAGGAAGAAGGTTTAGACAAAGGTCACAGTGCACTCCTCCAGCTGCTTATTACCTCAGGCTTAGTCTGCAGTGTGTGGGTTCAAAGCTCCTCAATGTTTTTAATGGTCTGTTCGGCATCCTCAGTGTGTAGTTTTCTGCATAATCTTTAGTTCTTTGCTTTTTTTAATCTGTTTATATGTGGAGCACTGCAGTGCTGTATGAGTAAACAATAACATATTAGAATGTGTGTAAACTTATTGTTTGCAATTCCACCACCATCGGAGCTGGAAATGAATCAACACCTTCGTGCCAAATATGTAAAATCACTTTATTTAAAAAATAAAAATAATAATAATTATTTTTTTTGTCTTGAACAGAAGTGGTCCAGTGTGAATAGTCCACTCTTCCTCCCACTGATTCCTCCTCGCTCTCCTGGATTCACCGCCGTGGTTCTGACCTATGACCGCGTTGAGAGTCTCTTCAGGGTCATCACAGAGATCTCCAAAGTGCCTAGTCTGGCTAAGCTGCTGGTGGTCTGGAATAACCAGAACAAGAGTCCACCTGAAGGTTTGAATCGATTTTACATTACATTTATTCATCAAGTTTAATAAGTACGCAAACAGCCAGGTAAACAAGTAAATAGGTAGTCAACCTAGGTGATCAACAATAAAGCAAGAAAGTGCACGGATAAGAAAATAAGATAGTAATAATAATAGAAACAAGTTCAAGGGTAGGTAAATCATAGGTAAATTAGTATTTACTATTAAGTATTTATACAAGCATGTTTTAGGCAGGTGGGTAAATAAATAAGTTGGAAAGAATATAAAGTAAACCAATAGGTGAGCAAATATTTAAGTACCATATTTTTTGGACTATAAGCCGCTACTTTTTTCCCCACGTTTTGAACCCCGCGGCTTAAACAACGAATCGGCTAATTTATGGATTTTTCCTGGGTTTTTCCCGGTTTCACAAACTTCAACCAAAAAAACTGAGCATACACATGTATTCGGGTAAGTAAAGTAGCACGAAACAGTACACAAGAACCTATTTAGGTAAGCAAACAAGTAAATTATTAAGATAAATAAGTAAACACAAACAGGCAAACAGGAATGTAGGTAATCAGATAGGTATGAAAACAAGTAAGCAAAAGGTAAGAAATATGTACATAAATAACCAAGTAATAGAAAGGTAAAGAGGCAAAAGAAAAGAAATGTTAAGTAAGCAATTAAAAAAACAAGTAAGCAAGTGCATCAACCTTTTTTTTTTTTTTTTTAAGTATTAGAAAAGAAATGAAAAGAACATTTATGTGACTTCTTTAGGGGAAAAAGAAAAAAAAAATATATATATATTCATTACATATTCACCACAAATGTAAAGTGTAAAAAAAAAAGGCATCTTTAAAAATAAAACAGGTGAGCATTATCATCAGTTCACTTGTCATTCGAGCTTCTGGCTTTTTTCCCCTCATTGTGCATCACGTACCAACTTTCCGTCCGGTTTTAATCTTCAACTACAAATAAGCCTGTGCTTGTAGACAAAGTTTTAACGTTGAGTAAAGGAATTGAATTTTGTAACCTGAATTAAATCAGATTTTGTTATGTCGAGATTCGAAGCCACACGTCGAGCCAAAGCCAAACTGGTTTTCTGGCTCGTGCTTAGATTGTAAATGAGAAGCAACTATTTGGCCTATATTCTAGTGAATGTTTAGGAAAAAAGGCCAGTGGAAAATATTTGCTCTATTGAGGTCTTGTTCTTTTACTTTTGCATGTCTATAGACATATATAACTTTCTATTACTCATTAAATACAATGTTTAGTTTTTATTACACTTTACCCACTATTGGCAGTTAAATAAAGAAAAATAATTAAACAACTGCTACTTTAAATCCCAAAATCATTAAATTGCTGCACTTCATTGTCCATTTTCAGATTGTAATGCGGCTCTAAACGAGTGTTTCATTAAAATCCTGCAAGACTACATGTTACTGCCTTTTAGACTGTTTTGATATCAAAGGATTTTTTTTTGTTAGATCTGAATGTTAATTCCAGTCAAATAAAAATTCTGTAATTTCTTAGTATGTATGTGTAATATGCCAAAATAATATATCGCAGTGTACTTAGACACCATACCTCAAAAATAAATAATATTGTTGAAGCAAACCTTTGTAATATATTCAGAAGGCTGAAATAGGTTCAGATTTTTTTGTCCAGCATTTATAAAATGTAATTATTAAAATTAAAAACTTTACTAATATGATAAGCATTTTTTTAAATTAAGGAGATTGAAGGTGTGGGTTTCAAGTGTTGAATTTGCATGTGGTCTCTTTTGACAGTGCATGGCATGTATGAGAACAATGTGACAGCAGTGAAGTGTGCAGTAGAAACGACAGACTGGTTTAAGGTGTAGGTTGGACTGCTTCAAGGATCGGCTCTGAGTCCTTTCCTGTTTGCAGTGGTGATGGACAGGTTGACGGAAGAATCAGATCAGACAGGAGTCTCTATTAACTATGATGTTTGAGGATGATATTGTGATTTGTGGTAGGGAGCAGGTTGAGAAGAGCCTGGAGAGGTGGAGGTACATGAATGAGTAAACGGGAATGAAAGGAAGAGAGAAGAGGTAGTGATGGTGAAGGAGTTTAGGTACCTGGGGTCAACAGTGCAAAGTAATGGAGAGTGTGTTAGAGAAGTGAAGAGAAGAGTACAGGCAGGGTGGAGTGGGTAGAGAAGAGTGGCAGGAGTGATTTGTGATAGAAGAGTATCTGCAAGAGTGAAAGGGAAAGTTTATAGGACTGTGGTGAGACCTGTGATGTTGTACTGTTTAGAGACAGTGGCATTAACAAAAGACAGGAGGCGGAGCTGGAGGTAGCACAACTAAAGAAGAGATTTTCGTTGGGAGTGATGAGGATAGACAGGATTAGAAATTGGTTTATTAGAGGGACAGCGCATGTAGGACGTTTTGGAGACAAGGTGAGGGAGGCGAGATTGAGATGGTTTGGACATGTGGAGAGGAGGGACATGGGGTGGGTATATCGATAGGAGAATGCTGAGGATGGAGCCACTAGCAAGGAGGAAAGGAGAAAGGCCAAGGAGGATGTTTATGGATGTAGTAAGGGAAGACATGGAGACGGATGATCTGCTGTGGCAACCCCAAATTGGAACCTCTCACTATTTGGTTTAAAGGAATGTCGAGACAAATGATGGAGGCAATTGTTAGGAAAAAAAAAATTATATATAAAATCCAGACCTTTCAGAGAGAGAACACAAGCAAAATCTTTGCTAAATCAACAATTTGGTATGTTCCTAAAAAAACAAGGAATTTACTGGCTCTCTGCAACACAAGAAGATCTCTAAGAAAACGAAGATGTTGTATTAAGTAAATTCTTTCTGTGGTGAAGAAAATCCCTTTCACAACATTTAGCAAAGTCAGGAACACTCAGGAGGGTTTAAGCACATCATTGTTGGAGTCTGCATGCAAAATACATTAAGGTTTGACTTGAAGATTCAAACTACCATAAAATTTGAGAACAGAAAAGCTAAATTTTATATTGTTAAAAACATTTAAAAAAAAATCCTGGCCAGTTCTGGAACAAGATCATTCAAACAGATGAAACTAAAAATGTACATGTACCAGAATTATATTAAAAGAAGAGTATGGAGAAGAAAAGGAAAGGCTTATGATCCAAAGCACATCAATGATGATGTGACTGTTGAGTGAAGCATCATGATGAATTCTGAAGTGCATAGAGCTAAGCTTTGTGCTTAGATTCAGTCACATTCTGCAAATCCTCCAGTAAGATATAGATGAATAATGACCCAAGCCATACTTCTTATGGCAAAGAAATGAATGTTCTTCAATGGCCCTTTCAGACACCTGACATCAATCTATGCAAGTAATTAATTATGTTTTCCACATACATTTGAGTAATGTAATTATTTCAAGGAATACTTTGAAGTGGACTAATGGGTGAGTGTTGCCTTTGATTAGAGGCGTCAGTGGAGCCAAGCGGGGGCTTTGTGACCCATTACGACTAATAAGGTCCTCTTTACAGGTCAAAGCTGAAATAAGAATGTATTTCTTTATTTTTCTTCTTTTCCATCGCCTCCTCCCATGTATACTGTTAAATATTGTTTTTGTTAATGTGGAGCAATTTTCACTCTGCTTATGCTTCTTGTGTCTGTACATTTTTTTAAGTGTAGTGTTTTCTATGTGGAACTTTATTAACAGAGGTGATGTGTGAGTAATGATTTTTCTTTTCTGGAAACTGAAGGCTTGTAACTGCATACAAAGCCGATTACAGTCTCCAACAGCCATCTCAGAGAGCCTGGCCATTTTTCTAAATAATTCTGTGGACTCATAGAAATGATGTGTGAATCATTTCAGCATTCAGTTTATTCCCTGTACGTCTTTACCAGACGAGAATGTACACGAGTGGCTCTGTAAAAATCCCTATCGGTATGCTCTCAGAATTTAATTACACACTCCCACCATGTCCTCTCCCCCATATCATAGTAAAGCAGAACCTTCTCTGTATCTTTATTAGGTGACATGATACACACCGTCCATCTTACTCGTGCTGTGGCGCACTCCCAAGCTCTTTCACAACTGAACATACTGTGGCTTGTCTTACTTGCCCTGCGAGGAATGTCATTGTGGTTGGATTCATACGTGCTCGTTGTGTATAGACATTTCTCTTTGACCTCTCTATGACCATCTCTTATTTCTCAAATGTAATATATTAAACCGTTTTTTAATTTGTTGGTTTTATTCCCCAACACAGAATCTCTGTGGCCCAAGATCACAGTTCCTCTAAAGGTGGTGCGCACCAAAGAAAACAAACTCAGCAATCGCTTCTTTCCCTTCAATGAGATCGAGACGGAGGCGGTGCTGGCCATTGATGATGACATCATCATGCTGACCTCTGACGAGCTGCAGTTTGGATACGAGGTAACGAATTGTACTTCTCGTTTATTTAAAATTCAGTTTTTCGAATTTTGCATAGACACACACACTCACACCCTTTCACTCCATCTCTTGCTCTTATTACAAAGAAAACAAAGCATAGCCACTGCACTTTTTGATAAATGACCATTTTGATAAATCATTATCAGGTGGATTTGCATGTTAATATTTTTACGGTGAATCTAAAAGCACTGCTGTGACAATCCTTGCAAATGCTAACTCTAGTTGAATCAGCGCTTTGTGTTTATAAATGGGAATAAGTGGCTCAAAGAGCGGGAAAAAAACCCCATAGAGATCCAATTTTACCTATTCTTAAACTGTCTTTAATGTACCTCTATTAGTGTTTATTTCAGAATCCTGACCTTTTTGATGCTTTAAACTTTCTCTTAAATCAGTCCTCAACTGGAAAGTTATTCCTTGAGATCTCTGGGAATTTAGTTGGGCTATGTGTAATACAGTATAAAAGTTTGGAAGTGATTCTCTATGAAAATTCAAAAATAGTTTGTTTTAGCATTCCTTTGTATGTCTTAGGTGTGGCGGGAATTCCCAGACAGGCTAGTAGGATATCCTGGCCGACTCCATTTATGGGACCATGAAATGGGGAAGTGGAAGTACGAGTCAGAGTGGACCAATGAGGTGTCCATGGTGCTGACCGGAGCTGCATTTTATCACAAGGTACTCAAACGCACCCTGTCACCAAAAAATTGGGGTACAATTATTAGTACTCACATTACAGTGTACAGATGAATACACAAATGTAACACACACACATATATATATATATATATATATATATATATATATATATAAATCTTCACACAGCTAAGAATTCAAACATAATAACACAAAATCAGAGTCCAAATGTTGTGTTTCATTATATAGCATGTTCATATTGCAGACAGTTTGAATATTGCTGACAATATGCTTAAGACTCCCTCAGTGACCAGCTGAACATGCCAACAAAATTAGACTTCATGAGGATGGGTTCATTTTTAAACCTGGTTTCACTCGAATTTATTTGCTCGTTAGAGATAAACTAAATTTAGGATATATTAGGATAAAGTATATATTATAATATACATGTTTGCTTTTGCAGTACTTCAATTACCTGTACACATACAAGATGCCGGGAGACATTAAAAACTGGGTAGACGCTCATATGAACTGTGAGGATATCGCCATGAACTTCCTGGTGGCCAACATCACAGGAAAAGCTCCTATAAAGGTAAATAGATTTAATTCAATACAGTCTTTTATTATTAAACTTGCATTGTTGATGCACAATATATTTGCCATATTTCATGAGACTTGTACACTTCAACACATACTGACTTGTGCCGGGGAGGGGAACCACTGTTAATAGCAGCTAATGTAATTGGGAAATATTTTGTACATATCCCACAAGCTTAAAAATAGCAATAAATAGATAAGAAAGGTACGAGGTGTAGTGCTTACATCAGTAAGCTTTGTAATTTGGCAAATTGTTATGGTGTAAGACACTCAGAGACACTCCTGCTGTTGTAGGAAAATAATCATTTAAGGGTGGAAGTCCAATCTGGTGTTCATTATTTACCAGTAACTGTACCACACACACACACACACACACACACACACACACACACACACACACACACACACCCTTCTGATTTAGGTTGAAGAATGTTCAATACAAATACAGCAGTGTATTATCTTATTTTTCTCCTTCTGTTTTCCTTCTTGGTATATCGTTTTTCCATCATCATCAACTTTTTTTCTTGTTCTTGTACTTAGTTTTATTTTACCATTGTAATCTTTTCTTAATATTAAAAGTCACAGAGCCTTTTATTACTATTAGTTTTTATCAGCACGATGTCACACCTGTTTTTTTAAAAATAAATAAATAAATATATATATATCAGTCTCTGTCATTATTTTTTGTAAAGGTAGACGTGAGATTCAGGTGAAAACACTGATTGGTTCTGCTTCCTGTGCAGGTGACGCCACGTTTTTCTTGTTCTTGTACTTAGTTTTATTTTATCATTGTAATCTTTTCCTAATATTAAAAGTCACAGAGCCTTTTATTACTATTAGTTTTTATCAGCACGATGTCACACCTGTTTTTTTAAAAATAAATAAATAAATATATATATATCAGTCTCTGTCATTATTTTTTGTAAAGGTAGACGTGAGATTCAGGTGAAAACACTGATTGGTTCTGCTTCCTGTGCAGGTGACGCCACGTAAGAAGTTCAAGTGCCCTGAGTGCACGGCGATAGACGGTCTGTCGTTGGACCAGACACACATGGTGGAGAGGTAAAGTATAAACACTGTATAGGACAGAGCAGAACCCTGGGAGCTCTCAGATCCTGGCATGGCTTCCTCCTGCATCTGAAACACATTCTGTATTCTCTCTCTTTCTCCTCCCACCCAACAATAGTCTCATTGTGGTGCTTCACAGGAGACATGTGCATTTATCAGCCAAACACTGAGGAACCTCTCCATCCAATTTTAGGCTGTGTTTGCATGCCAAGCTCGAGTCTGATCAGCACCCCGACGCTCACGCTAAACCAGAGCTCAGAAAACATCGCCTTCCATTTTCCTAACCGCTTTACAAAAGAAAGAACCCACTTTAGCTGACAAACCATTACACAGACATGTATTAGGTTCTGTTTTAGTTCAGAAAAATAAACCAAAACCAGATAATCAAACACTCGTTCTGTCACAACCTTTAAACATCCAACATAATGTGTTCTATATGAGCTTAAAACCCCTAAATTAACCCTAAACCCTAAATACATATTACATACATACATAAAATTATTTAGCATACTCTTAAAGAGAGTAGCAAGATAGCTAAATGTTAAACTCCTGACAGGCTCTAGATACTACAGAGACAATAATGAACAATCATTTGTACCACATTTATCCAAGGACCTTCAGGTCTACATTCATGAAATGATTGAGGGTTCTTTGGACCCATGAGATGTCTGACCCTGACCACTGCACTGTAACTCAGTTTCCGGGTGATACTGATCTTCTTATAGCCTCTTATATATATATTTATTTAATATATATAATTTATTTATTTACTTATTTAATTAAATATTTATTTATTTATTTATTTATTTTAATGACCAAAAATTATAGAGATTCAGATAATGAAAAATTAGTTTTTCAGCTCATGAAGAATTGCAGATATGTAACTAGGTTAAGGAAGTTAATTGCACTCAGTGGTGTGCCACCTCTGCGTGAGTGATAGCTTTAGCACTTGAAAGTGAGCCGGTAGCTTGCGCTCCGCTCCAGGCCTGAACAAGTGCACGACCTTGGAAGTGAATAAAGAGTGTTACTAATAGAGTCTGGCTCCACAGACCATGCAGCCCTTTGACTGGAGGCACAGTGGAGATTGATGGGGTCTTTCTGGTCACGCTTCTCGCTCTGAACATGTTTCCTGCCATAAAAGCCAGGCTTTGCACCACTACAAAAAATACCAGCGCTTTGTCGAACTGCAGTCTATGCTGGAACTAGTATTCTCTTCGTCACTCCCTCTTTGAATGTCTCATCATTTTGTAGTATACAGTGGTGTGAAAAAGTGTTTTCTTATTTTTTTGCATGTTTGTCACACTTTAATGTTTCAGCTCATCAAACTAATTTAAATATTAGTAAAAGATAACACAAGTGAACACAACATGCAGTTTTTAAATGGAAAAACAAAATCGTGATAACTGGTAATAAGTCTGTTACAGCGCTTTGGAAGAATGTTGGTCACTCATCTATGCAGAATTGTTGTAATTCAGCCACATTGGAGGGTTTTTGACCATGAACCACCTTTTTAAGGTCATGCCACAGCATCTCAATAGGATTCAGTTCAAGACTTTGACTAGGCCACTCCAAAGTCTTCATTTGGTCTTCAGCCATTCAGAGGTGGACCTGCTGGTGGGTTTTGGATCATTGTACTGCTGCAGAACACAAGTTTGCTTCAGCTTGAGGTCACAAACAGATGGCCAGACATTCTCCTTTAAGGATGTTTTTGTAAACAGCAGAAATCATGGTTCCATTTATCACAGCAAGTCTTTCAGCACTCGAAGCAGCAAAACAGCCCCAGACCATCACACTACCACCACCATATTCTACTGTTGGTATGATGATCTTTTTCTAAAATGCGGTGTTACTTTTACACCAGACGTAATAGGACACACACCTTCCAAAAAGTTGAACTTTTGTCTCGTCAGTTCACAGAGTATTTTCCGAAATGTCTTGGGGATCGAGATGTTTTCTGGAAAAACTGAGACAAGCCTTTATGTTCTTTTTTCTCAGCAGCGGTTTTCGTCTTGGAACTCTGCCATGCAGACCATTTTTGCAGAGTCTCTTTCTTATGGTGAAGTCATGAACACTGACCTTAACTGAGGCAAGTGAGGCCTGCAGTTCTTTGGATGTTGTTGTGGGGTATTTTGTGACCTCTTGGATGAGTCGTCGCTGTGCTCTTGGGGTAATTTTGGTCAGCCGGCCACTCCTGGGAAGGTTCTCCACTGTTCCATGGTTTTGCCATTTGTGAATAATAGCTCTCACTGTGGTTCACTGGAATCCCAAAGCTTTAGAAATGGCTTTATAACCTTTTCCAGACTGGTAGATCTCATTTACGTTCTTTCTCATTTGTTTCTGGATTTCTTTGGATCCCTGCATGATGTCTAGCTTTTGAGGATCTTCACTTTGTCAGGCAGGTCCTATTTAAGAGATTTCTTGATTGCGAACAGGTGTGGCAGTAATCAGGCCTGGGTGTGGCGAGAGAAAATGAACTCTGGTGTGATGAACCACAGTTTTAACAGGGGGCAAACACTTTTTTACACAGAGCCATGTAGTTTTGATTTTTTTTAAATCCTTCATTTAGAAACTGCATGTTGTGTTCACTTGTGTTATTCTTTACCAATATTCAAATTAGTTTGATGATCTGAAACATTAAAGTGTGACAAACATGCAAAAAAATAAGAACACCACTGTACTTATGTAGAACCCTATCTCAATATATTTAGGATGGGCAGAACCCATTCCTAAACATCTAAGATCCCTAAAATTTCCAGTTATCACATTTTGTTTCCTATTTATCTCTTGGTACTACAGGTTCTACAGCAGTACTTATAGTGTTCGTCAGATAATTAAGCAATAATTTGCAAATCTGTTTTGATAGGAAATGATTGTCTGCATAGGAATTTTAAGACACCAGGGTTAAGAGCTTCTCAATGAACACTTGAAACACTTAAACATCTTTGTTTCACCTGGTTGTGTGTGTGATTTAAACTCTAGCCACTAAATACTCAGTAAACTCCAAAAAATGCATTCCTTAAAGTTCTTTAAGGGTATGATGAATTATTATTTGTTGAATAAAGTACAAAACGGATTCTATACAGGCTTAAAGTGTACAGAAAGCTAAGAACCCTAATTGTCTTATAACTTCTTTTGTAGGTTCTTTGTTTTGCTTGTGATCATTCTTCTGACATGCAGGCAGTCGTAAATTCTCGTCACGAGTTTTTATTACATCCCGCAGAGGTCAGTTTAGATTTGAGTTGTCGACTAGCACTCGAGTCCTGCAGGGAAAATAAATATTTGATTTACTCTGACTTGGGATGATATTCTGTTGAGAGGAAAAAAATTAGTTTGTCTTTCTCAGAAACTTTGAGCAATTTTGTTCGCCTTAAATCTCGCTCTAATTTAAATCGACGTTTAGGTAAAAATGCGTATAACATCATTTTAGACAACTGCACCCTAATTGATCAAATAAATAATAAAAATATACATCTTGTCTGTCAGGTAAAGGTTTATTTCAGAGGTGGTGGGGCAACCTGTAAGCATATAAGTTCACTGGTGTTTATTCTAAATGATCAAAATTAAATAAAAAAAAAATTGTTGTTCTTCTCGGAGCGCCATTAAATCTGCTTTTAACAATATACAAATATGGCACAGGGGCTAAGGGCAACTCTAAGTGTGATGCACCACCCCCATGCTTCACAGATCATAGCACTTTTGCAAGGAACTCAAGATATTTCAATGCAACTTGTAACGTCTCATTCTCATGCACCTGTTTAAAACAGAAAATCTTTATTTCCTTTTCTTGTAGGTCCGAGTGCATAAACAAATTTGCATCTGTATTCGGCACCATGCCTTTGAAAGTGGTGGAGCACCGTGCTGATCCTGTTTTATACAAGGATGACTTTCCGGAGAAGCTCAAGAGTTTTCCTAACATTGGAAGTTTATGACCGACCCCCTCCTTACATCTTCGTCTCGTACAAATCACGCCACAGACACTCTAGGACTCATCGATTTTTGTTGAACAAATTGAGAGCATTTCTTGTATGGTTACTGACGGGGCGGGACATGACGTGATGGAGGAAATCGCTGTGTCTCCACTTTGTTCTTTTTTCGAGATGGATCTTCAGGAAGGCAGAACCGATATCTGGAACGTCACAGGGAGCATGATTGTGTCAGTCAATAACACTGAAAATTAGGGTCCACTGATCAGAAAGGTTGTGCTTGACCTTGATATAATGCACACAATTGTGGCATTTTATATGTTTTTATGAAAAAACAAGGATTGGATTGGAGAGTTTTGAAGTATTATTGCGGATATTAAATGTCCTGGATCTCTCTGTGTTCCGGTTATATGTTTCTCAATCAGAATTACCCACATTTTAATGTGTTTTACTGTATTTAATGAATAATACGTACTGCTTTTCAATACAAACTGGGTTTTGAGGGTTCAGTATTAAAGTGTCACTTTTTTTTTTTTTTTTTATTAAGACAGAATGATTTACTTCAGTTGGTACATAAATCATTTGAAAAAGCTAATGTTCATTGTTACAAACAGGTACGTGCTGCATTTTTCTGTTTTAGCTGGCTTTCTACATTTTTAGATCCAATGAAACATTAGATTCTAGTTAAATTAAATAATTAAGGATTTGCAACTTCCAATATAAAATAACTAAATAACTAAATATTTTCTGTGTTCTCGGGAAACCCAAGTTTCTGCATAGAGCCAAGTTTTTCCAATAGTTCGTTGTTTCTAGAAGTTTGGAACTTTCGATTATTCAGCAAACCCTTTAAAACCCATCAAGAACCATGTATTAACGTAGCTAAATGTTAAACTCCTGACATCATCAAGATATTAAAAAGCAAATTCTAAGCAATCATTAAGGTTTATGGCTAATTTAAAACCATTAATGGGTCAAAATTCTACCTAGAACCCTATGGAAAAATGGTTTCCAACGAATTCTTATAGAATTGTTTATTCCAGGAGTGTGGGTAACTGAATAAGTGTGCATTGCAAACTCCAAATTGTTGCTCATTATTTTCTTCTTAGTATCAAGAACCTGTCAGCAGTTTAACAATCAGCTTTTGGGTTGGAGAAAAGGTTTTAGAAGTTTCCAGCACTTTGATATTGTGGAAGTTGTAGTGTGTTGTAGGTTCCACACAGAACCTTAAAGAATTCTTCCCATGAGGAAAAGCTACAACTCTTAACGCATTTTAAAGTTTGCAGTGTGTAGTACATGGCCAGGTTTCACCCATTTTAAAGAATAAAAGTACTTTTTCCCCAAAACATCTTTGATAAATAAAGAAAACTCCGGCTGTCATTCCTGCATTGTGAAATTTGAGCATATTCCAGTCAAAAGTTGAGAAATTTCTAACTCACATGCACACATTGAAACAACAATGCAGGTGCAAAGATCTAGAAACACTGGCCTTGTTTTTACTTAGCAGTTACATGTATAATAATATATATATATATACACACATGTATACATTTATACATAAAGATGATTAAACCCTTTAATGTATTTAAAAAATGTTTGGGGTTTTGAATTCAGTTATGTACAGTAAACACCGAGTTTCAGGTTATTAGTAGCATTTTACTGTAAAACTTGTTCTTACAGCAACATCGAGCCTGAGGAATATCCTTTTTTTTTTATATTAAAGCAGTGGTCAGAACAAAAATTAGTAAAACTCATCCTACAAAAAAAAGGCAAATTCACAGAACAGGAATGAAGTGGTTTATTTCAATTCTTCTCGACTTCATCAAGATTTAGCTTCATCGTTGTTGATCGAATTGGAAATGTAGGTGAGATCAGCGACTCGTTGATCTCTATTAAGGTGGAGGAGATGCTAAATATTAAGTAACGCTCGCTCACATAGTACAAAGATTTTCATGTTAACTGTATTTGCACCTCTGTAAATATCACAATCTTTATTCAATAGTAGCATTACACATTTATGCTTGTATTATATCAGTCTGTGAGAAGTTTTATAATTATTATTGTTATTTTTAAACACTGACTAGAATAAATATCGAGTCACGGCTTGTGTCTTGACTGACATTTCTAAATCTCTAAATTGCTTATGTGCAGTCTATGAACTCTCCTTTTTATTTACATTTTCTTTTTAATATTAAAAAAAGAATATTTTTTTTGTTGTTTCAAGCAACAAATGACATTTTCTAAAGCATGCCTAAGTGACATTGTGAAGTTAAAACTAAGCAGTGGTGTGTGTGTTGTGTGTTTTTATGGTTTCTGTTGTCTAGGGATGGAGCAGATGTCTGAGCTCTGTGAATGATTTAAGTGCAGGAGCCTGCATGTCTGAGATAAATGCATTTCATCTCTATGGGGAGTGAACTTGTGAAGAGAAATGTATTCCTGCTCTGCCTTTTCCCTGACAGAGAAAAAGAAAATCTGGTAAGGAGGAGGTTTCCGCAACGACTTGGGTATTGGAAATGTCAGCGAATGACCAATTACGTAGCGAGAGCCAGATTGTCTGCAGCTCTTTCTGCTTTATGAAGTGTCTGTTATTTAGTCCGAGTGAGCGTTTGTGGGAGTGTTGCAATTGCTTCATGGTTTTAAACGGGTCTGCTTTATGAGAAGTGTGTGTGTGTGTGTGAGAGAGAGAAAGAGAGAGAAAGAGAACACACTAAGACAAGCACAGTCATTGGTCATTGTTTCTATAGTAACAGCTCATTAACTAATAATAAGCCAATTCAATGTTGTTGATATTTTGTAAAATGATTAACATTTAATGTAATGAGTCTCCAGTGTGAGCTAAAGTTGAGCTTAATCTCAGGAGAGATTTCAAATGGAAAGAGTGTGAGAGAGAGGTGAAGTAACTTCTGTTCATAGCGACTGTAACAGGCACTAATTAACAACTTTTTTTAGTTATAAACAGATAAAATAAATATTGTGATCAGTTGCAAATTGCTGAATAAATAACTTCAAAACAATCAAATTCCAACAAGTTCTGGGTAACAAATTATGAGGGTCTTACTTTTTTAAAGAAATTATTGTACAAATACTGGATTTAACCCTGTCTTAAAAGCTAAGAACCTAACAGGCCTCCATTAGAACCCTTCAAGAACCCATTTGTATCCATGGTACAGTACTTTTGAGAAAGTACCAATGTTGTGCCACAACATATCAATTCTTATTTACACCACATGAAGAGTCCTATTCCTTTATAGCACTTTTATAACATCATGATGACGAGCACAACAAAAACGTGTTAATGTTAACATTAAGTTTTTTATTGATCAGTATCTAAACGGAAAATAAGAAAACACACGCACACACACACACACACACACACACATTCAAAGCCTCAAAAAAACATCTTAAAACGAGTGGAGCTCCCTTCCCCTACATTGGTTAGAATGTGATGTTCTTTTCCTGTCGCTGGAAGACGGTCAAACCCACACAGCTGCTGTTGCTGCTGCTTCTTCTTCTTCTCTCTGCTGGATCTCCATTAGTCCAATTTATTAGAGAATGGAAGAGAAATGGTGGTGCTTTGAGAATGCATGCGATGATTTCACAAGCCAAAATCTTAAAATAGTCTGAGTGGGAATTGTCCTGGGGCAAAAAAAACAAAACAAAAACGGCTTCACATAAAACCAGTGGGAGCCTTGGACGGGTTTTCAGAAACGATGTGATTTGTAGCTGAGTCATACTTCATTACGGTTGGGTAAGACAAGTTTAGGACAATGAGATGAGGGGGAAAAAAACAATAAAAGTAATAATCAAGTACACCAAAACGTCGGAGCTTGATTATAAACCGCTTATTAGTGATATCAAACCTGGGTCAGTTACTACAAACAAAACCTTTGTAAGTGCAATAACCTGCGTTGTAAATCTTACGCACACACACAACATATATATATATATAGAGAGAGAGAGAGAGAAAGAATATTGACAAGCTTGAAAGTAATTAATTAAAAATGCCATACATTTAGCTTAAAGCTTCGGGAGGAGAAATAAAATGCATCACACCAAGAAAAAAAAAAAATCACATTTGAATCCTAAAATCCACAAAACACAAACCCCAACCTCGCACACACAATAATATTAAATTCCTTGCAAGGATAATTACAACAAATTAATTACATTTTCAATTTCTAAACAGCCAAAGAAAAAAGAGAAGAAAAAAACAAAACATTGTACATGCCCGCACACAAAAAAGCATTATATTATTATTCTAGAACTTGGATATGCCTTCTTCAGTAGTATTAGAAGTGACAATGGACGATGCAGAGATGGACTTCATTCATATTTATTTCTTCTTCTTTTTTATTTTTATTTAATTCTTACTTTATTTGTTTGCATAAATCATATTTACAAAGTGATCCGTTTGGGTTTAATGCTTAGTAGAACCTGCATTATTATTTTTTTAAAGCTAAACTATCCCACAGCCATTTTCGTGACCTGAGTTTTCGTGGCTAAGCTAAGATAGCCACTTAAAGCCGGTTGTAAAATAATTCGCCACCGAGAACCGACGTCTCAATTCTGTCACAGAATCCTGATCCGCAGTTGTCCATGTGATAATTCAACAAAAACTTTCATGAATGTCCAAGAGCCGATGGTTTGAACCGTGAGAGAGGGAGTGGAGCCTGGTGCAGTGTGGGACTTTGTGTGAAAGAGGAGCCCTGACAGCTGAGCACGAGCACGAGCATGAGCGAGGCATGTTTGTTTTGCATTTACTCCGAGCACAGCTGTGTGGATCGTCCTTACTTAGAATGCTGGAACACGATATAGCCACAAACTAAATTAACCCAAGAGTGACAAAACAGGCGTTCTACATTGTACAGGAACGCATACAGGGACTAAGATAACTGTCTGCAACGTCTGTGTTATCGGGTTTTACAGCAAAAACATTTTTCTTGTACAACCCTAAAATGCTACCAAGTATCAAGAAGCTGAATTGTAACCGTCAGACCTGTGAATTTGTTTCTAGGTACCAAATAATACACAGAATAAAAGGATTTTTAAGGGCTCATTAGATTATGGAATAGGGGATAGTAACCCAGGAGTGACAATACTGCTGTTGTACATGGGACAGGAAAATGTACAGACATTGAGAAAAGTGCTGACTGACAGCAGCAATTATTTTGTTGGGTTTTAAAGCAAAAAAAGGCTTTAAAACTTCTAGGCTCTGTGTGGAACCTTTACAACAGAAGGGGTTCCATGCGCAAGAAGTACAACAAGCTGCTTTGTAAACTTCTGACAGGTTCTAGGTACAAATCAAAGAGAAAATTCTGTACCATTTGTTTGCAAAATCATTAAACTTATCAAATCTACTATTAATTTTATTAAATCTCTTATCATAACTTTGTAAAATATGCAACAATCACTGTAGCAATAAACCCATTAAGCAGCAGATCCCCTTGTTGCAGCCAATCACGTGATTTTAATTTCAGTTATTTAGGTGACTGGATTGTCCAAGGTGGGTTTTAAATTTGATAATTCTGCTTGAGTTTTAAGCATCTCATCAACATTCATCTCATCTTTTTTTCATTTCTGGCTGTAGTTAAAGTGTTAACTTTAATCAGCAATGTAAAAATAAACATACACTATATGGACAAAAGTATTTCCATCTAGAATTTCCATTGGTTCCTCACAAACAGCACAAAGTTGGACACACTAGTATAGGATGTATATGGACGTGTATAAAATTGTCCCTTCAACTGAATTAGAAGACCAAAACCTGATCCAGCATGACAATGACCTTGTGCACAAAGCAATCTTTATGAAGATATGGTTTGCATGGTTTGGAGTGGAAGATCTTGAGTGACCTGCTATAGAGCTTTGACCTTAACCTTACTGAACACCTCTGGCATGAACTGTAACACTGACTGCACCCCAGGCCTCCTCACCCTACATCAGTACCTGACTTTACTAACACCCTTGTGACTGAAAAAGCACAAATCTCCACAAACACACTCCTATATCGAGTGGAACATCTTCCCAGAAGAGTGGAGGTTATTATAACAGCACATGGGGACTAAATATGGAATGGGATGTTCACAATGCTCGTATGATTTTTATAGTCAGGTCTCACCAAACTTACTAAATTACTATACTCAAGCTGATGTTTTATTTGAAAATGAAGCTGAAAGTTGATCTTTTTTTTTTTATGTATCTTCTACTTGATATTTTGACCTCAGGCGTGAGTGTCTATGTGTTAAACATCGGCACTATTTGCTCATCTCTATTTATGAACCCGATAAAACCTCTTTACGTTTAGAAAACAGGGAATTGTCTAAAACCTCCCAGGAAGATGACATAAACGTGGTTCTCATTTACAAATTGGAAACGGTCTGTCTAAACATGTATCGGATTCCTCCACCAAATTTAAAACAGGTTTGTTTTTACCTGATCTATATCTGGAATCCGGAAGAAAGAAAGGAAATGAAAAAAATAAATAAATAGGACTAAAAAGCAAATAACAATGGAACTCCGAATGAATAGTAACTGTATGCTTTTAACTCAAGTAAAATTTCCAGTAAAAACGACACACAAATCTCCAATAAGAGATGGTGTAAAACTTGTGTGTGGAACACTGGACATTTCTCATTTTCAGAGGGACTGCCATAAAAAATATTGAAGTAAGGATCAAACTTGCCTTTGCCTTTAATGGTTCATAACCATCTCATTCAAACAGACTCCTTTTGAATAGTAGACACAGATGAGGCATCAGAGTTCTTGCTAAAATCAGCAAAAATCTCTTCTTTGTCAGTATTGTTTTTCTATCTGGCATGGGTAAAGTTTTGTGTAGCATAATATATTGTTTCTGCTTAGCATCCCAAACCACTGTTCATTCATGATTTAGCCATAAGTCTTGTCCTTGTATTCCCCTATAGCCCCTGCGATGATGTTTGACGTTATTGTTCTTAAAGCATGTAGAAAACCCAGACTCGGCCCTCAGAGATGCACATTTTTACTTCAGGTTAAATATCTCACTCTGATCCTAGTTTGGAAGAACTTAAATTGAGATGTCATATATTTCAACAAATCTATTAGTATGCTAATGTACAGTTTTTGTCTACTGTTGAAAACCTTCTCACCAAGGAGCTCCTGGAGTAGATGAATGGCTTTTAGCTCTTTTTTTTATTTTGGTTGACCAATTGCTAACTCTGCACAATAGGTGAATACATTAGGGTTTATTTTCCCAAAGACGCAACATGTTTCAAATATCAAAATATCATCTGAGACATGTATGGAAGACAATGGGAACACCTTTGAGCCTTTGGTCTAGGTGATGAAGGCTCACCTGTCAATTTTCTTACAGTGAGACTTTGCAAAATACCCATCATCCTGCAGTTACTGCAGTTTCCATAGCTCAGACATGTGGGCGGGGCAAAACTTTTTTTTTTTTTGTGAAAGTCATAAAGTGTAAATCCGGTTTGCATCTACGTCTTCACGCATATTGTCTAGTTGCTCTTTAGGGTCCTCTGTGTCCAGGGTCACTCTCTCACTGTCACACACTGCGTACCTACAGGGTTTCTGCTCTGCAGGACTCACTGTAATCAAGCAAATTTCAGTGCATTGTAGAATGACTTGCAAGTAAATTTGCCAAAATAGAAAGGAAAAAGTTACATCTGAGGCAGGTTCTTTTTGCTAAATATGTAGATTAAGTGTGTAAGTGATTATAATGATCATCAGTATTTCGCTTTTGGGAAAATAGTTTTTTTCTCAGGCCTGTTTATGTTTCTGTATAATCACTCTATACAACTAGGACCTACAGGTTCATCTGATAAGTGCAGGAGTTGCTTTTAGTTTATTTTTTTTTGAAGTTTTAACCCAAGAGCTACAAATCCTTCTTTTTTTTGTAGATAGACAATTTACTTTGGGTAATTCTCATTGATCTCATATTATTCTGTCTTTCCTTCACAGGTTTTTTGTTATTATTAATAATAATAATGATAATATCAGTTTTCTGATCTCTGAGTCATCGTCTTTGTCTTTTGCCACACATGGCATGGTGGTTGCTCTGGTGTTCACCCACTCTAGTTGTTTTTTTGTTTTTTTTGTCCTCTTCACCGTCTCCTTTCTCGCACTGCGTTGTTAAAGAACACTACAAGCGGCCATGTCGCTGTGTCTCAGGGCGATCATGTGGCCCAGGAGATGGCTGCACTGTGCTCTTTGGCTTTCATGCGCAGAGAGGCAATGCTGGACGACTTCCGGTCAGGGTCCATGTTCAGATCGTATCCGTTGATGCCGGTGCTCATGCCTGGACTCCCAAACAGACTTCCCATGTGACTTTGTCCCATGTGACCTCCAGGACTGGGCACACCCAGGAAGTCAGACACTCCGCTCGCAGCGTGGGGATGAGGGGTCATGCAAGAAGTCACCGAGTCACACGGAACGACACAGCCTGGCACCGGGGACGCTCCGCTGCTGCCCCCGATCCATGAGGGATTCTGGATCTGTCAATGCAAAGAAAACACATGACTCTTAGTTGTCTTATTACAACTCTGCAGGATTGTTTTTTTGTTTTGTTTTGTTTTTAAGGCACGACCTTTTAAACCAGTTATATAATCTATATTAAATAATTTTGTAATAAAAAAAAAAAAGACCACAAAACATCCAGGGAACATTTCTGTATGTTAATTACTTAATTATGCAAATTATAAAACCCACCATCTGAATCTGAATCCCACCATCTGAAAACACTAACATTAGCTAAAATATCTGGCTCAAACGAGCGGTATTCCGGGCTTAGTCTTTATGTACAGCACACAGAACCTTCAAATTAAATGCTACCATGACAACCACCATCTCCTTCTGCCTAACGTTAGCTAATAAAGCCAGCTAGCTTTCTGTGATTTATATGTTTTATGGAAAAGTACTGAATTTTTTTCACATTTTAAGACTAAAAACATTTAATTTCTGTATCACCAGATTCAGAATCCAAGAGGAGCATTTTGTTTACACAATGTTTGAGTTCAGCGGTCGGTTTGGACTCGTGCTGTGGACGTTGAGTCAACATCAGCTCATACAGCTTCACCATGAGGTTTTTGTATGAGAGTTGTTAAATCTGAATTTATGTGAAATTCATGTTTTAGGGGAAGTAACCTGCCAATGGGGGGCAGTATTAATCTGTGATAACGTGATTGCTAGAACTCTGCCAATGCTTTTTTTTTTTTTACTTTGCTAGCATGACCATCACTAGACCAGACTTTTTTTTACAACTAGTAAATGTAATGATATCGTAACTGTCACACCCCTGAAGGTCCTGTTTGGAATCAGATTTTTGTTATTTGATGTTCTGTCTTTTATTCGATTCAAACATGAAACTGCATTTGAGTAAATCAAATATGACTGCAATTTTCGACAGAACAGTCAGTTTAGAAAAACTTATCTGCATCCAGTCTGAAGTCTCATCTCTGGCTGTGACGCCAAGTCCTAGAAGCTTTTTTTTTTGTAGAGATTTATCAGGCACTTTGAGGTTCTCAGCCTCACTCAGAAGAGGAATGTCTGCCTGTGCTTCTCTTCAACACCTAGCGTGACTCTGTGGATCTGTCTTTTCTGCTGAGAGGAGGAGCGTGGAGGGAAGTGAAAGGGCAGCGCTCTGAGTGTGTGTGTATGTGTGTGTGAGTTGGGGGATCTGAGGGAGGGCTGTGGTGAAGAGAGAGAAAGAAAGAGAGAGAGAGAGAGATGAAAGCCCTCTCAGGGAGATGCCCCAGATGTGCATCGGGCTGCATTCCACAGCTGCAGGCCTGCTCCCTGAAGAGCCTCCTCTGTTCTCCCACTCTCCTGCAGATTCACAATAAATCCGAGGGAATCTCTCACTCTCGTATGAGGGCGTGTCTCGCTCCGTGCAACCTCCGATCGTGACCTGACTCCCGGGACACAAGAAGCCTCTAGCTTTTCTCCAGTCCCATGCAGTGTTTATTGCTGCTGTTATTATTTATTCTGTATTTATACGACAGCACTTAGTGAGTTGAGGATGAAATAATAGACTCCATGTAGAGAAAAATGATCAGTGACAGGGTGGTGCGATGAAGCAGACCTACAGCTGTCATCCTACTGCAATCTGACAATGATAACAAATATAGTTACAATTGATGGTGCTCTGCAAATTGAGATCGTTCCTGTTCTCACTTATGTTACAGCAGCTATAAACTTTTAACTCCATCACCACCCTCTGTATTTTCTCTCACTTGAAGTTGATAAGACAGAAAAAATGCAGCTTGTTGCACAGATTAATGTGAAACTGTGTCAGAAAGATGCCCGAATACCAACAGCTTTACCTCTGACTGTTACAATGCACTGATCCTTGAGGCTTCATGAATGTTAGAATACTGAAAACTACACCATATTATTGATTACACACATCCCTGTAAATGAGCTGTTACTAAACAATGATATTCATGTATATAAACCTGGCATTTGTAGCCCTAAGGTCAGAAGAGCCGTTCTAGAAATGTAGAAAATTCTAGAAACCAGAATTCAACAGCAGGATATTACTCTGTATTATTAATATAGCTGAACAATTAAAGGGTTAAAGGGGACACATGTGAAATCACTGGCATGTTTTCACAATAAAACGCTCTGGGATGTGTAGTTCTATGTCGAGGCAGTTGTCTATACCTGAGCGTAGTTCTCTGGACGAGTGAGGAGCGGAAGTTCGTATGCAGTGGAGAAATGCGTTCGGACCTGCTGCATCTGTCCAAAACGTTCCCTCTTCCTCCACTTGGCCCTCCGGTTCTGGAACCATACCTGCAGAGGTGTTTAAGAAACACTTTACACCGGTTTGTTGTTTACCACAACTCCCAACAAGAATTTGAACAAATTGTAATTAAAGTTTTTTTGGCAAGAGCCGGGAGGTTGCAAAACGCTCTGTCAGGAATTCCTCTCAGCTGCTGCAGAGCCCTGTATTATTTTTCAGCATCTCTTCCCTTCTTCTTGGAAGAATAGTTCAGTGAGACCTGCATGGCGTTTGATGTTGTGGGAGATGACGGATTGCGAAGGCCTCCTCTGAGGCTTTTTTTTCCCTCTATCAGAGCCGTCAGTAACAGCAGGAGGTAGAGAGGGGAGTGCAGGAACCCACTGGGGCCAGGGGTCTCAGAGAACCATATCACTCCTCCACCTTCTCTCGTGATAGATTGGAAGAATGCGTTAAAAAAAAAACAACGTTTCAGTGATTTCACTCCGCAAAGATGAATAATAAATGCTTAGTGACATGAGGTGTTTTTTTTCTGAGTATTACGATATGTCTGGTTTAAGTTGGTGGTGTTTGATTTTTTTCTTCCCGCTGTATATAGTATGAATGCACTGAATTATCAGGCTGATATCAAGATATCACACATATTGCTAAATGCTTTTAAAACCTTGATGTTGCAATTGATGTTTGTGTAGAATCTTCATTTTCATTCAATTCTATTTTTTGTTTTTTGTTTTTTCATTTCTTTCATTTTTTTTTGCTCCAAATATCTGTATATTTATTTAGATTGAAACTGGGTGTGGGTGTGGCCTAATAAAAAAATAGATTTATATTTTTATTTCATTCTTTTTTTTTCTTTCTTTGTATCACAATCCTGAGTTTTCTTGAATCTCTGCCAGATGTCCAGTCAACCTTTGCGGTAAATCCCCCCGAAACCCCCACCACCACCCACCCCAAAAAAATTGACATTCAATCCGAACACAAATAACGTCTTCTATACGATTGCACCCAAACGCTTGCATTTTGTCATGCAGTCCATGTATTGTACTACTGTGAGGATCATCATGTATTTTTGTTACATAATCTACGCATTTTACAGACATCACTTTTATCTTTTGTGTCTTTTACAACTTCTGACTTTCTTGAATCAGAAAAAAAATTTATTCTACGTAAGAGCTTCTTTGTAGTTTGAACTCTTGAATAAAAAAAAAAAACATTTGGCCCAATCATCTTCCCTGATGTCTGGTCCACTGACATGCAATTTTTCCTCAGCTTCCACACATGCATGCAACTCGCATGCAATTAAAAAATGTGAGCAAAAGAAGTGAAGCAATTCTTCTAATTCCTCAGCGGCTACAGACAATCAAAGAGAAAAAAAGAGAGGATGGTCCTTAATATAGACAATGTGGGGAAAATTTCACATCAGTCACATCCTAACACAAAATGTTAGCAGATTCTGCAGCTACCCCTTTATCCCCCCCCCATTTATTTTTACCCCTCACCCCTTTTCTTTTGTGCTTAGACTAGCCTAGCACAGCATTCTCATGACAAAAGTGTACCATAATTACCTCTGACAACTGATCCTAAAAGCGTTGTTTATGAGAGCATTATTATGTTTAAACTACCATCAAAGGCCGAGAAAGCGATCTAAATACAGGCCAAGTCTCAGATGGGTTTAAGTCTGGCATTTTCCACTGCGGCCAAACAGAGAGACGTCATCTCACTATCTTCTCTGTGCGAAACCTGAGCACACTGCCACTCTGATTGCACTTTATCATGTCAAGTCTCAGACTTAGGTTCTTTTAGATTTTCTTACATGACGATTTACCCAGAACGAACAACAAGCTATAGTGCCAATTCATCATTAGCAAAATAACTAGCACTGTTCACTGTTTACTGTTAGCAGAGTTTTATATGTGTGTGTGTGTATATATATATATATATATATATATATAAATATACCATAAGACCATAAGAGTCAGCTTTTTGAATGTCTCTTTTAGTTCTTATCCCTACTGGTAGAAGCCGAAAGAAGAAGAAGAAGAAGAAGAATTTCGTTCTCATTTGCTGTAATAATAACCTCCATTCTTCTAGAAAGATTATCCACTAGATTTGGGAGTGTGTTATGGAGGTGTGTGCTTATTCAGCATCAAGGGTGCTGTGTAATGTCATGTGGGGTGAGGAGGCCTGGGGTGCAATTCAATTTATCCCAAAGGTGTTTAAGAGGATTGAGATCAGAGCTCTATAGCAGGATACTTAATATCTTTAATACAAATACATGTAAACCGTATCTTCCTTGAGCTGGGTTTGAGTACAGGGGCATTGTCGTGCTGAAACAGGTTTATGTCTCTTAGTTGAGGGGGAAGGGAGCTGAATGCTACCACATCCAAAGACATCCTCTACAAGTGCACCTCCAACTTTGTGGCAATAGTTTGGAGAAGAACTGTATATGGCTGTAAAAGTCAGGTGTCCCAATACCTCTTTCTAAACAGTGTGTAATAATCCAGGAAAAAGAAACAAAACTGGCAAAAATAAGGATTTCTAAAAAGCAAGTTCTTATTACGTTATATGGCACCGATCTCTGATTTCTTGTTTAAAAAGTCACCTGTTGAATTCTGGATTCTGATTGGTGAAAAGTTGTTGATTAGATTTCTATAACAGTAACTCTGACAATAGTGCAGCTCCAAATTTCTACACTTTCCTGTTAATGTCCTTGTTTGCATTTATTATCATTAAAAAAATTTTTATACAGGTCACGAAAGTAAAAAGCAGCTGGTGACGTGATGACGGGATGATAACCGTGACTCGTGCTATGCTACACCACACTTGTCATTGATTATTTGTTTAAAAGCATAACAAGTGGATCTTAGCGATTTGTTCAACTTTATTGTTTGTGGGGAAAAGTATTCTTTTTAATCGTTGCTTAATTAGCAGTGTGCATGATCTTGTGTTTATTTGGTTTCAATCATGACAAAGTATGGACAGCGTGATGAACTGTGTGAAACGTATTGTGCAGAAGTGCCAGGAAAAAAAAGTCCTATTTTCTTCCTGTACTCTGCTTTAGTTTTATCTTTGCTCTTTAGTTGGGGAAATTGAGAAAAGGCGAGATGGGATAATTTCAAACCCGAGCTTGTTTTCATTTTATGTTTAATTTCCTGACGCCTAAGCCCTCCGGCTTTCCGACGCTGCTCCTCCAACCCCGAGAGGCGTGCCGACAAGAAAAGGTGGACGTATTCCCTTGCTCCTCTGCTCTCCACTTTCTGAACTCAAACACATGAGCCAATGCAGAGGCGTGTAGAGTTTCTGCTCTCACCAAAAAAAGCCCGCCTTTGTACCAGTGAGACTGAGAGGCCAAAGCTTTGAGGGAGGATTGCTAGAGAGCAGAGTTCACTTTAAAAATGTCCTCTCTTTTCCTGTCTCTGTCCCATGGACTTTCCTCCTCTGTGTCCTTTTTTTCTAAACTTGTTCAGTGGCTTGTTGCAAGGAAAAAAATAATAATTTTTGTGTGTTTAGTACGCGTGGTAACGACGCAGTAATTGGTAAAGACGTTGACAGCTAAAGCCACTTAGACGCTTATTACGGAGCTTTATTTATGTTCCTGCGCTGGAGGAGAGCGAACAGAAACACTAAACTCAGCCCAGTGGAAAGAGGGGAAAGATCAGCTTTGAAGTCATGAGCAGCTTTGAGGATTGATTGTCTGGTTCTGCTGTCACTCAACTTCACCTTTTCTTTCTTTTTTTGAAAGAAAATAATATATGCGCAATATGCGCAAACGTAACAGCGCACACACAGCTTTTTGGGTTAGCTTCATTTTAATAGCGTGGCAGTTTTTCTGTTTATCAAATCAACCTCGTACTTAAATCCCCGCCTGGTTTATGACAGGGTGCGATAAATTATGCCCCAGTTTTACAGACATAACTGACTGCTAATAGTGAATGAACTTAGCCAAACACTTTGACTAGCTTTCACTGTGCTGCTTTTCTTTCCGTGGCATTATTATTTCCATTTCAAATAATCCTGTAGTATTAAAACCCAGGGCTGTCCAGATGAGGTGCGGGATATTAAAGCGCTTAACTTTCTGACCTCAGGCATCTAGCTAACCTTGGGTTAAATATCTGGTGGGAGAAGCAAACCGCAAGTGGTGGTGCTTTTCGATTCAGTGAAAATAGAACACTAAAAAGTGTATTTATAACAACAATATATTAATATGCCTTTTGGCTTTTTAACATAATGTATTCAGCTTGTGAAGAGCTTTGGAATAGTATCAGAGCTTACAGCATGCTATTTGTGTCATTATTTATTTAAAAACTGTGCGAGATTGTTGGCTATGCATATGCGCATGTCACTTTGTTTTTTATGAACGCTTCTTACGAACTAAAAGTGGATCTGCATTTTTATCTGAGTAACTGACGTGAGGTTGAAGGTTACGAGTGAACTTCGGCACATCCAAAGCCTCCAGCGAGGTTCTCTCACCCAGCCCTGATAGGAGGGAGGGACACATTCTTTCCCCGAGCAGGACGTTAATGAAAAACAAACAGTTTAAATCCCGGGGTTCTTAGTAAAGCGTGCACGTGCTGTCGGGGTAAAGCGGGTTCTCCCTGTGTGTCACTCAGTGCTGGAATGCAGCCATGGTCCTGGAAGGATTATATGCAAATATGAAGAGAGAGAAATCACAGGGTCACAGGTTCTGGGTTTTTCCAGACCCAGATATGTTGTAATTTAGAGGTTCTGGTGAAGGTCATGGGTGAAACCTGAGACTGAGCACCATGTACAAGTCGTCCTTTTTACCTCCCTACGCTTCACACATATGGATTCAAATATCTGAAGGTTTTCCTGCTTGGTTTTTTTTTGTGTGTTATTTTTTTCACTGGTCCTCTACTTTACCTGGCATTTTAGAAAGCCTTTATCCAGATTTGAGAAATATGCTGACAGTCACAGTTCTGACACAGTCTCAAGTTCAAAGCAAATTTAAAGGGATATTTTGGTATAAAGATTTTCACGGGTTCAGTGGCTTGGATATATATATAGTTTTGTAACTAAGCCATAATTACTAGTTTATTAACAGTTTTAAAACGTATACAATTATAAAGCCAAAGATTTTAATTGATAATAATGTTCATAATCCAGAATTTCTAGCAAAGAATGTTTACAATTAACTGTAAAGGTTAATCGCACACCCATACACAATTACTTACAATATCAATTTGATGAAATGTTTTAAAACCTCACACATTCAGTTCAGTCAAAATGCCCATTGATGCAAATTTGGTAGTAATGAATTCTAAAAGTTAAGTGTATGTATTTACATTTACTTTTAAATGTATTTACAAAACCACATACAGTACAAATGTGCCTTTTATCTTCTATCAATAAATTCAATGTGAAAAATTTCACTGTGATAACATTTATAAACACAAGACACTCACTGATTGTTTTTGATGCAACACTTGTAGCAATGGATTAGCATACACAACTGAGTGCAAAAGTTTGCACACTTATTTTAATATAAGAAAAGCCAAAAACTGCTGACTGAGACATAGTTGCTGTTGGTGTAATATCTTTTGATTAGAAAACCCCCTTAAATGTACATGAAATGCTGAATTATATATTTATTACATGCATATTATACAAACAAAGGAGTCTATATTGTATTTCTTCACGCAGTATTTTTGAGTGACGCAAGCTTTTGATTATAAATACTTGTGTAGCCTTCTCAGAAAGTTCATAAGGAGAAAAAAATGCTGATGTTGCGATACCCAAAGGGGGATGACCACAATGTGAATTTTACCTGCACTCGAGCCTCTGTGAGGTCCGTCCTAAGTGCCAGCTGCTCTCGAGCATAGACATCCGGGTAGTGTGTCTTCTGGAAGACTTTCTCCAGCTCTTCCAACTGATAGCTGGTGAAGGTTGTGCGGTTACGTCTCTTCTTGCCCTTGTTGCTTTCTCCCTCACCTTTGTCCAAGGGGGAGGCGAGCTCAGAGCTGGGTCTCTCCTGAGGAACCTTGGCTCCTGGATCCTTCATGCTGAGGTAGCTACCATCCATTCCTGTTGGGTCAGTGTTTGTCGGCAGCTCTGATTCGGTCAGCCCTGAGGTGTCTTTACCTATTGATCGGAGAGAGACACAGAAAAAGATGGGTTAGTGTAGGTGGATGCCAACAGAGGAATGTTTACAATTTGGAGGGATAAAACAAAATGGATTTCTATTTAAAACCAAAAGAGTGAGTAACAATTTTCAGAAAATTATAGTTGGAAAACATCAATTTAAATGGAAATTTAAAGTTTATCCTTATATAAGGGATTCTTCAATAGATTCATTTGTTTACCATCCATTCTTTCATTAAAATCCTATTTTTTCCTTTCATTTGTCTCTTTGTGGGGACTATACAAATGTTTACTTTCATGAGTGTATGTCTAACCACAAAACCCTTTCCATTTTCTTAAATGCTTTTGTTTATTTATGGATGGATTTTAACGGCTTTTAATTTGGCTATGTCCACCTTTGCGGGAAACCCTGGATTGTAGATCAGTTCAGCTTTTGCTTGATTTATCCTTTATTTTGTTATGGAAGCTGAAATTTTTGCTTTGTATCGAATTAAAACAAGCGTATTTTGGACAGGCTCATACTAGTGATGTCATATGCACAGTTCTGATTGCAGATCATGTCATTAACTTTACGGATTTAACTTCAACATTAACTTCATAGATTTTATGAATCTTAGTTGAATGGATGGATGACCTGCCTGATAAAAAATAACTAAAATGGTCAGACATTATTAGATGAAAATATACAAATTAAATGATGTTGCTGTGTGTATTTTGTGTCATATTTCAGCTACTCAGATTTCCACTTGCATTTCATAGCACTGGTGAAAAAAATAGATTTTGATCCATTGCCTCAGAGAATGATCCAGAGTTCCTTTGACCGTTTGTGCGCCTGGAGCCAGAGTGTTGGTGTCAGGCCTTTGGCTTTGTGTAATATTTAAACATGTCTGACTTGCTCCACTTACGGCTGCCAGTCTCAGCTCGTAAATCAAGTGCTCATATGAAACAGATACGCAGAAACAGATGTAATTGCAGCCTGATCGAAAATTGCAGGTTTCCTCCTCTATAGCTGGATTCTTCTCAGCAGCCTTGTACGTGCGTGTTTGTCTGCGTGATCTACTGTGACATGCAGCACCAGGCCGGTCACGACGCCAAACTGACCCAGCGATGAGATTCGGAGTGGTAATTTTCTACATCGAGCCACTGGAAGTGCATATCAGCCCAGCTGTGAAACCTCAGTCTGTCAGTCAGAAATGAATTCGAGTTTTTACAGGACTGCCTACAGTAAAGATTGTACAGGGTTCAGGGCTTCGGCTAGAGCGCCTCGGATTTGGAATTGCCTCAGGCAGTAAGGAAAATTATTCTTTTCTTATGTAGCAACAAAGAAATAGAGCTGAATATAAACATGTATGATGCAAGTGTCTTTTATGTGAACAGTACAGGTAAAAGTTGAGCGCTCGATGTAATCGCAAGCACAAGACGAATTTTATTTACGTAGGACTTTTAAAAATTGTGAAAAAATATGACTTGCTTACTCAATGACTCAATAACTCACTCACTCTTTCACTCACTCTTTCATTTACTAGTGAGAGAGTCCTCACTGACTTAATGACTAACTTTCTCTTTATTGCTGAATTAAACACATTTACTCATTAATTGTTTTACTGACTTACTCAGTTTTTCACTCAATCACACTAAATTTGCTCACTGGCACATCCACTGACTTTCTCCTTCACTCACTCATACACTTATACACACATTTACTGACTGACTCATTTTCTGACCTCGTCACATGCAGACCAACTCTCTCTCTCTCTCTCTCTCTCTCTCTCTCTCTCTCTCTCTCTCTCTTTAACCCTATTCACTTACTGACTCAATCACTTAATCACTGACAGTCTCTGTCTTACTTACTCTTTTAACAGATTTAACATCTACTCATTCATTCACAAACAAGAGTATTGTGTACTTGTGATTTAATGAATTAATTATTCTACGTTTATTGGACTTTTTGTAGAGCTGAAGCATTTATCCCTTATTCTTGTGTAAACTCTACAATAAAAAAATAAAAAATTTTGGGGTCATGAGTTCAAATTTTCGGATGCATCTTACTTTTTCGTGATCTGTTTTGGATTTCGATTTGCAGAAGACCTTTCAGTTCGTTCAGACATCTTATAAATGAAAATAAAGTGCATTAACGTCTTTTTACCTTCATTCCTGTAGTCATGTGTTCGGTTATGCTATTTTCTTTAAACTTATGTATAACGTGTGTAAATTTGATGTTGCATGTGTTTTTGCTACTACAGTCGACCTACAGAGTGATGAGCAAACCTGTTATCGCGGTATACGAGATCATTGCACTATTTCTGTTTCCTGGCAAATAGTGAGTAAGAGACTATTTTGTAATGTTTCTCTGGTGCCTAGCAACAGCCTTTTCATGACTTTTGCCACTCGAACACTAAGTGTACAGTGTGTTTACATTCCCATGTCCAAGGAAGAAATTTGAATGCATACCCTAATCAGACATGTTCTCATTTTGTCTGAAAAATATAAACTGGTCAGATTTCCATCTGATTAGTAGTAATGCATTAAGCATATCTTTTACATTTCTGTTTATTTAGATTTTTTTATAGAGTCACTTGACACTAGAAACTGTGACAAAAAAATATAATTCATCACACACGGCTCCTTAAAAATCCTAATTTGCAGATTAATAGATTTTAATCTTTGCCTTACTGTTTGTATTTGTTTATTTATTTAGCATTGTCTAGGTTTTCTAGTATTTTTTAAGAACATAAAACAGAACATACAATTCATGCTGCGGAGACCCGTCAGTGTCAATAACATTGACATGAAGCACAGCATACTTAATATGTCTGCTGTTCACTACCTGACTCGCCTCGTTTCCGATAAATGCTCGACCACTTGTTGGCGTAAACAGTCAGCGATGTAAATAAATACTCCCTGAGGATCTGCTGTTGGTTGTACATGTAGGCGAGATCCCTGTGAGAGCTGCCTGTACAGTACTGAACGCTTTTTCTGGTCACTGTGGCCTCTGTGTCCTGACAGACATGGAGCCTGGGCTCGGGGAGGAACATAATGGCTCCCATATTGCCTCCTGCTCAGGACTGACACATCCTGTTAAGTGAAAGGGAGCGAGCATAAATATTTTTGGATTTCGCTTTGAGATGCCGTGTGCCTCGGACTGTCAGACGGTTCTCAGTCGTTGCCTGGCGATCAAAGAGTCTTGCTGATACCTTGTGTCATTTGTGCTTTCGGTCTGACGTTGAGTATTGTGACAATCCCTTGCTTGTTAGAACTCGGGATTGGACCTGGCGTCAAAGTTTCTCCGTCGCTATACGAGAACAGCGTTTCAGCCCCTTCGGAGTTCCTCCATATGGTCGTGTAACACGACCTACGCATGAAACCTCATTGCAAATCGGTTGTGTCAGAATGGGAAAGGTTTGGAGAGGACTGCGGTTGAACAGTATCGTTAAAAGGGCATGTGGGCACGGCATTTAGCTGGGAAAAAACCATGGGCTTAAAGCAAATGGTGGCTGTGGAGGTCACTGTAAGCCTGTTCCCAAAACCTCAAATCCCAAATCCCTGTCTGCCTTTACAAATTATACAAAAAAGTCATGCTTTATACAAGTCCTGTAATTCCTTAGCTTTTAAAATTTCTATTAGAATAAACAGATGTAATCTCTTCTCTTTACTATTAAAGTCTGCACAAAAACACAACCTTGAAACATTTTAGCTTTAAAACAATCAAACAAGCAGCGAGAAAAGAGAGGTCTGGAGAGGATTATTTTCAAGTTCTAACCCAAGCTAAGACGTAGTGACATACCACGTCTACCATGTAATACCCCTGAGCTAGTTAGGTCCATATCAGAATACTGATTTTCCTGTCAAGCTTATGTTTGACCATGTCCCTTTTTGACATCCTAAGAAGAGCTACAAATCAGAACGTGAGTTCGTGAACGGGTTAGAAGAGGCTGAAGTTCATCTCCAGGACTAATTGGCTGTTTAACCTGAGTGTATTCACACTTGCCTGCTTAGCAAGAATGGAGCTTGTAAATCGAGTTTTACAGTATCTACGCTTGCCTACTCTTTTTGGAGTGAAAGCTCTCCTGAGATCGCCCGCCATCTGATATGTCTAATAAAAAAGTGAAGGAGAAAGGGCACTTTTTATACATTCGGTAATGCATGCATGAACGCTTCAGACACTCATTCCAGACACAAGTGCATTGAACACGGTGCCTTTGCCCAGCGTCAGGAGACGCCAGAGGCTCCCGAGCCCGTAAGATGTCAGTACACGACCCTTTAGTTAATCAGGGTCATATCTTTACAAGGGGCAGCGATTTATTCCCAGTTGAAAATGGGGGAATACATCAAAGTGTAATTTAACTGGCTGTAAAGCGGCAGGGCATCCCCACATGCCTTTTATGCAATCTGATGGGCAAGGTCATCACCGGGCAAATAAAAAGCAACAATATAAATTAGGCACCCCTGGGTTTCTGCTAAAGGGTTAATGGCAAAATTTTAAACTGAAATATTAGCATTAAAATATTATTAAGGATGTATTTCATATAATTGAAGCAAAAGGAGGGGAAAGGAGATTTGTGCACACTGTTTGTTTTGCTATGGATTTATTTGTTTCGCTAATTGGATTTGTTTTCTGTTCATACACTATGAAAAAATTTTGTAACAGCGTTGAACTCTGAAGCCTTGTCAGTTGTTTGAAACTTGGCTCTCTTACACACACACACACACACACACACACACACACACACACATACTCTCTCTCACACATCCTGAGACTGATAGCTTGTCTATAAAATGAATATTGTTTAATGCTAATGATAATATAAGAAAAATAGGTCAGAAGTGGTCTTGTTACTAAACCATTAGCAAATCTTCATCTGGTTTTATGTTTGTCTCCGGATATATTTTAAGAAAGTCCACATCTATAACCTTTAGTTAATTGGTATACATTTTCACCACACATTTGGGTTCGGAGCATTTCTGATGAATTAATCATATCCTCTCTCTCTGGCCACAGCATTCTTTTCTTTTTTTAATGCTTTAACCATCACCTTGTTTGGGGGATTTAAAAAGAAAGAGCCCAGTGGTGAGAACCTGAGCCGTCCACTCCACAGAGAAGTCCAAACAGATCGCTAGTCCTGAGGGAGGATTTATCCCAGCAGGCTGCAACAAAGAGCACACGCTGTGCAAGAAAACACAGCATTTCCTTCAAACCTCTGCTGGTGATAAATCACTCCTCTATCTACTCATCTGAGGATTTTGGAGCGTTCACCGCCACAAAGTGATTTAAACTCCAGCCTGTTTAACGTCTCAGGAGATTTATACGGAGATTAACAACATTTTTAAAACCATCCCGACACCAAGTGTGGTGTTAACGTAGAGTTTTTAGTGATGTTTTTATTAATAATTATGTATGTAAAAAAAATTACCTGAAGATCATTTGGGGAATGAAATATAATTGATTATTTTCTGATTATTTCCATCTTCACCATGCAAAAATGCAACGGAACATTTAAAACATTTTCACCGTTTTAACAATTTCTCTAAAATCCAACAACAGGGGCTTAAGCTTCGTCCACTTCACAATCATTTATGTCCTAGATCACTGAAATGCTTGTTTACTGCTCTTCAAGTCAGGTTATGTGCCATTATTATTATTTAGAATTTGCATGTAAGCGATCCTTTATAAACCACATTAAGTACGAGAAAATCACAAATGTTTCTCACAAATTTCAGAACCAAAATCAGAAGGTGACAGCCAATCACAAACTTATACTTGTTTATTAATTTCCCTAATTAGGATATGAAAGAGGATTTACTTAAAATTATTTTGCTTCTTAAAAGATGAAGTAAAAATCTACTTCCTAAAATAGTTAATTAAACAAACACAAAATATAAAATTATATCAAACATATACACACGCTTTGTTTTTTGTTTTTTTTATGAAGTATGCAAACTTTCTATGTTTATTTAGATTAATCCTCATTTGCATATATTGGAATAATAATAATCATCATCATCATCTTTTTTGCATTCGTTTTGCTATTTCGCAGTAGTTTGCACATTGCTTTGTGGTCAGTGATATAGACTCAGGGGAATCTCCTGACTGACGTTTAAAACCACAACGAGGTGCTTTATGAGCTTTAACAGAATGCAGTGAGAATACAAAATGATGGTGAAGTCTTGCTGTCCAGGCACACAACTAAAACTGCTTCTCTGTTAATTCAACTTGCACCAGTATTTTATCTCTATTAAATTCCAGTTAAAGATTTTCAAAATTGTATTTCTATATTTTAAGACATTTCTATAATAAAGGATAAATATCACAATATGTTATCTAACTAACAAACTGTCTGCAAAATCATGTCTCTCTTAAATCTTATTATATATATATATATATACACACACACACACACACACACACACACACACACACATCACCATTCCAATGATATCTTACAAAGTGTATCATGTAATCGTCCATCATGATATTCATATTATATCAGTGTCAATTAAAGTTTTTAGCATTTTTCACAACAGACATTGTCTCAAAGCAGTGTATCATCCATCCCTTAAAAATGCAAATCTGCTAAAGAAATTAACAACTATGTTAATTTACACCAAAAGCAAATAAATCAAATTGTTGAAGATACTGATTAGGGTAAATTAAAATATGTATTAGATTAACAAATTCTCCAAATGAATCCATCTTAGCGTAAACCCCACCCTAGATTGGACATTTATTCCTGGCATTTCTTAATAAAATTTGATCGCTCAGTTCTGCTCGATTGCATTAAAGCCGCTTGGATGTGTCAGAAACAGTGTTGATTAAACCCTGGTCCAATCAGGTGCCTTGTCTTTGAAGCAAGTCGGCCTGCTGCGCCCGTGTGTGTGTGCCAGTCTAGACTAATGTAAATTGTAAAAGCCTTCATGTCGTCTAAGTGGTAAAGCGATCCTGGGTTCTTGTCACCACTCTTTAGACTAACAACCTGCAGAAATGCAGCCATTTCTTCAGACGAAAGAGAAACTTAGTGACTGGTTCTTATTATTTTCCTCCCCTGTTGCTTTACAGAAGCTTGAGCTAGTCACCCTGCCCTGGTATGCAATAAATGATCACACTCTTCCTAACAGTTTGTACTTTTAATATATATTTAATCTTATTAATTAAATAAAATTAATCAAATTTGATGGAATAAAAAAAAAAAAACATTTAATCTACATGATAACATCATAAGGCCTTCAAAAGATCTTGAACATTGAATGTAAAGAAAATAAATTGGATTGGACCAACAAAAGGACTCATTTTATTTATTTTAAATGTTTGGATTGTTTGTTTATATACTTGTTTGTTATCATTTTATTACCATTGTTTCTGTGCAGAATAATGCAAATATGTTTTATTTAAATAAATTAATAATTCATTATTAGTAGTATTCATTGTTAGAATACATAATATCTTGCCTGTGCTGTTTCTTTCTGTGGTATAATCCGATTTTTCAGGTTTTAAAATCATAACAGAAGTTAATATTATACAATTCAACAAAATCTGAAAAATATGAAGGATTTTTCTTTTGGTCATTTGCAACAAATTGAATTTTTATATTAGAAAATTATTTCTACACAGTGGACTAATGTTTTGTGAAATATTACCATAACTATAACAGCAATTTACAAATTATTCACACCTCATATTTTATCTTCTGAGACTTAAAAAATAAATAAACATGAATGCCCTGTTCTCACTTCACTGCTTTTAAAACGGATTTATTTCACATTATGCGCTGGAAACTCCTGAAATCTTGAAGATTGTTTTAATGATTGACACTCAATAAAGAGCTACAAGACAGAACATCTTTTCATTGGCTTCAGAGAGATTGGACTTCCTCCAAAAATTGATCTGAGCCAGAACTCTGAATTCACCCACCATGTGCTGTAAGGAATTTGTGCATGTGGCTGTGATACCCAGCTGGGTCAGTGTGCCACACAGCTACACACACAGACCTCACGGCATCCAACAAAACCCTCTGACTCACGGCTGCAGAACTATGAACACACACACACCCCACCCTACCACCACCCAAAAAAAAAAATCTCTGCACTTTTTTCTTTAACACTGTTTAGAAATAACGTTTCAGGACGTGTTTTCTGTGGAAGGAATGTTGTTTAGGATTATGATTGTCCTGGAATTTTTTGGGAATGTTGTTAGCGGGGTTAATCAGACTGCCAATCAGACCCTTGTTTGGTTGTGAAATCAATATTTAGTCTAAAGTCAAGCTTGTAAAAAAAAAAATCTCTGCACTTTTTTCTTTAACACTGTTTAGAAATAACGTTTCAGGACGTGTTTTCTGTGGAAGGAATGTTGTTTAGGATTATGATTGTCCTGGAATTTTTTGGGAATGTTGTTAGCGGGGTTAATCAGACTGCCAATCAGACCCTTGTTTGGTTGTGAAATCAATATTTAGTCTAAAGTCAAGCTTGTGTGCTGCATCACAGGTTAATAATACACTTAAAAAGGTTGAGTAAAAGCAACATCTGGAAAAAGAAAAAGTTATACTTTAGATTTAAAAATATTAAAGGCTGTAAGGGCTTTTAAATGCATTTATACATTATTTTATTTTCCCTAACAGTCCCTTGCTTCTTGCTCAATTTTTAAAAGTGCACTTGCCTCAAGACAGTTTAGTGCATCATCCATCTGATGTAGATTAATGAGATCTCCTGGGTTCCTTCTTTCTTTATTCTTTTTTTATCATTGTGAAAGTCTTTGTGGTTGTGTGGTTTATTATACAGCATGCTCTTGTAGGAGTCAGTAAACTTTCTCAGGCTACTTTTGATAGGCCTGATAGAGTTTGTGTATTCTTTACACATAATACATATATTTTTAAAGTCAGAGTAAAGGAGAAATCCTGTTTACACTATTTAGAGATTTGTATAATGTGGATGCGCGGTTATTTTTGCGATCATCAGTCTCATTAGTATTCTTCTTCTTTGGAGTCAGTATGATCCTTCTCTTATGTATTAGTTACGTGCAAAAGTCTGAAAACACGTCCCTGTTTTTGTCTTTCTTTTCCTGTCGGGATATTATTGAGTTTGCGGTATTGCGCGCGCACACACTTCATTTGCGAATTTTCTCTTTTTTTTTATTACATCATAAAAGTATAATATTTGAAATGTTTGTGTTTGCGTTAGTGCACAATGAAGCCTCTCTTTATCGCATTGTGCGTCTTTGTTTATTGCCTTTGCGAGGCCTGGTTTTTACTGCAATCTCGTACTTTTCCTCCTAATTCGTTATTAAACCGGGTATCAAATGCGCGTTTTATTATCATGGTGGTTCTTTTTTTTTTTTTTTTTTTTTTTTTTTACCCCAATTTTTTTTGTTTTGTTTTTTTTTTACCGCATATTAAAAAGTCATGTAAACATTCCACAAGGGTTCTTCAGTTTTCCTTCTGTATTTTCTGCAGCACTTTAAATCTTAATGAAAAAATAATTTACAAACGCTTTTAAACCTGAAACGCGACCTGGATGATTTATTCTTAATAACGATTGTAGGTGTCATTTTTTTCTAACATTTATTAGTTTCCTCTAACCGCAGGGAAACGCAATGAAATATGCGAGTGCATTATAATATGTTTACACCAGCCGCCTGAAATGATCGCTTTTCTTCTCAGAAACTCGGATGTGCTTGAGTTCCTTTCCAGAAGGCCAAACACGCGGTGTAATGTAGCCTAATGTGATCACGGCTGTTTACTTTTTATCCTTTATAACTTCCATCCCATTGGTCTGAAGAAGAGAAAAAAGATTTGGCTTAAATAACATCTGTGCAACAGATCAGTAATAAATCTGCTGTATGTCAATAGTTACGTCATGCTGTTACAGTAATTCTTGCACTGAGAAACATACTGATTGCTTTATGAAAGTATATTATTATTATTATTATTATTATTATTATTATTATTATTATTATTATTATTACAATCACCATGTGCTATTATTGGACTAATGAATCATGCATGCATAAATTATTTTCTCATAAATTCGTTCTGTGTCAGTAAGACAGATAACACACACTGATTTAGTGTCTCTGCTTTACTATTTTTGACACTAATAAAAGTGTGAAATGTGGCATGAGTTTTCCAGGAGCAATATAGCGCTGAAAATAATAGTTAAATGGTTTCCTCTACTGTCAGGAGGGAAAAAGCTACTAAACTGTCATATTTCTTATCAATTGTGTGCATGAAGTGTTCATCCTCAGTACCTTTAGTGGGACTATTATAAGTTTAAATCCTCACTTGGTAAACTCATTATAGTTTATTTGTGTTCCTTAAATCACTCATGTACTGAAGACGACTATTAAAGAAGTTACAGGGGTTCAGGAAAAGTAGGCCTGCTTTTTTTCCTTCATACAGTAAGAGAGATCTTTTACTGAGCTATGACTGTTTACATGATTTAAGATGCATGTTGCGTTTTGTTTGCATTATGTTATATATACAT
>MU583252.1:1647822-1671083 GCA_024362625.1 Silurus asotus
AATAATAATAATAATAATAATAATAATTTACAATTTTTTAATTAATTTATTATTCATTTTATTATTATTATTATTATTATTATTATTATTATTATTATTATTATTATTATTATTATTATATTGCTATTATGTTCAATTATTAAAAAACAAAAAAAATCCAAACCATATCTGCATATATGCATACAAACATGAAAATTTATTCCCTCAAGGGTACATGTGATACAGTTTGGAACAGAAAATACTGTTAGTATGTTTAGTAAGTAGCTTTAATGACACTAATTAGATTTTTTTCATGTGATTAAAATGTGATTTATTTGTATTTTTTTATCAAAAGTAAAAAAAAAAATAATGCAAAAAAAAAACATTAATTGTGTAAAATCAATTTTGAAAAATAACTTATTCTTATTTAAAAATTAAAAAAATATTTTTACAATTAAATAGTAAAAAAGTATGTATAAAACAGGTGTGAGTAAGGGATTAAGCATAATTACATACATGAATTTTTTTTTCTTTTTACAGAAATTTTTGAAAAAAAACTATTTGCAAAATATTGCACATTATAATAAGGACACGAAGGAGCACATGCACATGGCACTTCTTTTGTTTAGGCATTAACCTAAGAGCTGGTGTTGAAACAGAAGGTTTGAGTTGTTTGGGAATGATGCTGGAGTGGAGTAGACTGTGTGACGCTGATGGTCTTGAGGATGCAGCACTAAGGCAGGGGACAGACGTGATGTCACGGGTGTGTTTTTACAGCAGGACGTGTTGCATGGCTACGGCCTGGTGAGGAGCATGGTCGAAAAGAAAAAAGAAAAAAGAAAAAGAGCCATGCCTCATTGCAGGGCGGACACACACACACACACACACGCACACACACACGCACACACACACACACACACGCACACACACACACACACACACACACACACACGCGCACACACAGATGGACAGACTCACACACGCGCACACACACAGATGGAAAGACACACACACGCATGACGGGGAGGACAGACACACACACACACACGCACACACACACGCACACACACACACACACACGCACACACACACACACACACACACACACACACACACACACACACACACACACATACACATATACGCACAGAGGGTCTGCATCACAGGTCTACAAAACAAATGCAAACCAGCCACAGTCATCATGCATCTCTCTCTCTCTCTCTCTCTCTCTCTCTCTCTCTCTCTCTGATTGGATATGAAGGGCAATTAGTTGGAAAAAGGTGGCTGTATGTTTATACATCACTGTCTCCATGTGTCAGGACAAATTATCCTCAGCAAAGCCAGTCTCCACCTCGTATAAATCTTTCCTCCTACGCTACCGATGGACAATTATTCTAAAAAAGTTTGCAAAAAAACACTCGAGGATGATTAGTCTGACAGGCTGGAAGGTTAAGCGAGCTCAAATCACAGGGGAAGGCGGGAGGGATGGAAGGAGGGATGGAGGGAGGACTGCCGCTGCTCTTGTAAAATACTGCCACTGGAGATTCGATTGAAAAATTCTATTTTTGCACACTTGTGTTGAAGTATAAATCGGTGTTGTGATTTGCTGGAAATATTTGCAAATTAATAATTTTTTTTGTATTGACTATAAGAAATAAGATAAGTGTGAAATAACACATTCCGTGTCAAGGTTCTGCTACATTTCATTCCTCTTAAAACTCAGCAATCCGTCAAAGATGCAGATGCTGACTTATTAAAGATTTACACCTTATTTGTTTTATCCATGTATTGCTGCATTTAACATAAAGCAAATCAGCTCCTGTTCTTATGAACATCATAGCAGCTCTAAATAGTCTTTCCCTCATGAACCTTCCTTCTTTTCATCCCTCATGTCAGAAAAAAAAAGTTGCGACTGTTACAAAAACACTAACACTGGAGACTCATTCCCTCAAAGATTACATGTGAATGAGTTGTTACTGGAAATGGAAACTTATATGAACAAAAATATAACCACACTATTTGAAGTGAGTTCTTTTCCAACCATTCAAAATCCAGCACAGTGGTAGAAAGTCTAAATAATAAATGCTTAGAATAACAATTTTAATTAATGTGTTAGAGACACAGAAACAGAACAGACGCACGTCATCCTTTATTTTTTTTCTGCGTTTATAATCACCAGGAGAGACATAAGTTCTGCCCGGATGCCTGGATGTGTGTGGGATTTGCACATGGTTCTAAACTTGGAACACTGCTGGACTAGAAATTGGTGGTAACCCGGTAAATAAAGACAGAAGGACTTGGTCTTTCTTTCCACTGACATGTGTGTGAATCTTTGTTTTTGGCCAAAACACAATTCTTGTGTCTTTTATTTCAGGGCAGAAGTGTCCCCGGCTTTGGAGCAATAGATTTCTTATAAAAACCATGCGCCCTTCTTGCTCATAGCAGACCAGTTTCAGTATTCCGTTATGTTTCTGTCTATTAAAAACATATTAAAGCGTCCATCTTCTGGCAAAGCCACTTCCTTCCCCTTAATAGCACTCAGAGTTTATTGATCATGGCACATTAATGATTCAAAAATATATATGTGGCAGGAATCATATTTGTTGTGTTTTATTGAAAATAATGCCTGACTGTGGTTTGTTTTTTTTGTTCGGCGTCTGGTCCAAATCACTACAATTAAATAAAAATCAAAGTCAATAAAATAGTTTGTTATCATTATTGCGTTTGCCGTCTCTGTGAAAGAAAATTACTATTGGTTATATATAGTGTTTATATCACTATATAAAATAGTAAGTATAAAAAAACATTAACACACCGATCAATAAAGTGATACTGATTAACTCCAAATACATATAAGATCAAATACAAGCTGTTTCTCTTTCTTCATATCAATCAGGAGAAAGGTTTAAAAGAATTTCCAAAACATGGATGTACCATAGACACTGTAAAGGCCATCAGTGGCAACAAATAGACAAAATCAAGCAGCACAGCGGCATCACCAAGAACAGGACAAAAACTTACCAGGGAGTCTGGAAAAACACATATACAGCAACATAAAAAAAACCTAGAGGAACATTTTACAAGCAATAATTACATCATAAATAATTGCAGAATTTTAAAAGGTATGCTTAGTGGAAAATAAAAAAATAAAAAACAAAAAATGGTAAAACATGGTAGTGGCAGCAGAATGCATTTGGTCTGCTTTTTAGGATAAAGGAATCATAAATAGTTATAAATACCAGATGATTTAAGTGCAAAAACTTTAAGTGTCTGCTAATCGCACGATGAAAAGTTACTAATCTTTCTGTATAATGGCCTGAAGCAGGCTGTGCACAGGAGATGCCCCTTATATATTTTCTACAGGAATCTATATTTTTGGTTTAATAAAATAGTAGGAAATTATTGAAAATATAAAAAATATAAGTCAAATCCGATAGACCTGTCTACTAACACTGAGTGCTATAATAAAATACAACGCTGCTTTCAAAATCAAGTATGAGTTGTAATATGTGCTGATTTATGCAACTAAATCAATGTATATTTATTTGTTTTTCACTTGTTTTTTGTAATATAGATGTAAAAGGTCTATTTCTATAAAGTAATTCTTTAAAGTTTTATTTTTTTCAACAGGAATGTGTAAACATTTATACTATATATTTCAGTAGTAGTTATATAGTAGAATATAATAATTCATAAATAATAAATAATTTAATAATCATCCATTTTAACCTGTTCCTATTGTAATTCAATATTTTCTGTATTTATTCTTTTTTTATATATAAATTTACATTTTTTTTCTACCATTTATTGTATTGTTTAAAATGAAATTATAAGCCTGTGGTGGAATGCAGCTCTTTTTTATACTTAGGTAAGCTTTGTTTTCATCAAGAACAATTAAATGTAATAATTATTACTTCTGATACACAGTAAAAAGTAGAAATAAATGTGAAGTGTGCAAATAAAAAGAGGAAATAGCAAAGTAACTGGAAACAGAATTAAAATTGAAAATAGAAAGTCATTTTTTATTTTATGAGTAACCCTGTATGTTGACGTGCAAATATGTGACAAAATGAAGTCATAAGAGTCATTAAATAAAATTTTATGAATCTAGTATGAGGCTGTGATCTGGCCATATGAACTGTACAAGAACACAACATTTGAAGTCTCACTTTGACTCTGAAAGGCAGAGATGATGTGTGGATTGAAAGATGATTTAGTGTTTTTTCCTTGTCTGGATCAATGGGTGGCATTGTGTAGCTCTGTGAATGTGAAGAGCTCTTCCTCTGCTTTGCCCTTGAACTTTAATCATGACAAACATCAACGAAAGTGGCTTCTCTAGTACATATAGGTTTGATTATTCGTGTGTTTTGCCAAAACAACATTCACAGATCCGGAACTTAGAGCAAGATGAGCATCGACAACTAACACACAGGCACAGTGTTTAATCTCCGGGGCCCGTGGCGATGCCTGTGGCTTTCTCTCTTTGAAAAATGTAATTAAGTGTAACCCAAAGCACACAATTGTGTCCGTTGTTAAGTTGTGGTCAAAAATAAGGAAGACGAACCTCTCACTTCCGTGTCAATTTTGCGCTTAATTAAAAAGTGTGTTTTTTTTTTCGTATAACACACTGTAACATCTCTCATTTTTAACAGAGTGAGGCGCTGAGGCGCTGGAGGGAACATCTCCCGGCAGAACCCTGCTCTCCATCACCGCTCGACATGCTTAACGTCACACACATCCCCTCCTGGCCTGCGAGCAACACTTCCCTGGAAATAAACAGCAGTAATTACCCTTCAAACAAACTCCAGGTCCATTAGAATGGTGGGATGAAGTGCAGGCCCTGTTGAGTCCTGGCTCACCGTGCTCTGTGCCTATGCCTGAGTCTCACACACACCACTCATTCATGCTTCGTGTTAAACTGCAGGTTTGATCTCATTTCAGCACTCTGATTATTTGGAATGGCTCCGATGGCGTGCACAGCACTGCGGCCATGTTGGGCAATAAACTGTTTGCTTCCATCAGTGTGTGTCCGTGTTTGTGTGTGTGTGTGTGTGTGTGGCTGTGTGTGTGTCACTCTTCTATAATTGTTTACAAGACAATTAAACCTCTTCCAGAGCTTATTTAAGGTCAGTTGATGAGACAATCAAAATATTTGCAGGGCCGCCATGTAATTTGAAGTGTAATTATGTCATTTTTTGCTGGATTTCACAGTTCACACCCACAATCTACACAAGGATGTGAGAATTTTTATATATTTGTGTGATGTTATATATTCAGCTGACATTGTCTTCCACATCCAGAACATATTGTGAGTCATAAAAAATACCACAGTTCATTTTCATTTTGTTTCTTTACAAATCGTTGAATCATGCCAGACTGTTTTTGTGTGTGAATTTTCCCTTCACTTGTACTAAGCAACCCAAACCTGTTTCAGTGTGACAGTGCTCCTGTGCACAAAGAGAGCTCCATAAAGACATGCTTTACATGATTTGGAGTGGCCTGCTATAGTGCACTGACCTCAACCCTATTAAACACCTTTGGGATTAATTGGAACGCTGAGTGCACCCCAGGCCTCCTCACCCTACATCAGTACTTTATTATTACCAATGCCTTCGTCGCTAAATGAGCACAAATATCTACAAAAACACTAAAACAAATCTAGTGGAATATCCTACTAGAGGAGTGAAGGTTATAATAACACCAAATGGGAGTAGATGAATCCTATGGCCAAAAAGCTCTGGTGCCCATATGGTGTATTTTTAGTTAACAACCTCCTGCTTACATTATAGCAGCTATAAACATCCATTCCCTATATAACATCTCTGATTTTCTCTACTTTCTTGAATAGTACTCTCATGAAATTCAACAGCTTCACCTCTGACACTAGAGACTCGTTCTACCAACATCTCCTTATAAAAAATATACATTTACAATTTACAAAAATTACTTTCATTATATTGTTTTACAATATTGTTTCTACCATATAGATGCGAAAATATTAGACCAAGTTTGTTGATGTTAACATTAACATAAACCTGAACCTAAAGTGGCTGCACTACTGTAAGATCTGCTTTTACAGGAAAGGAACCAATCCTTAATTTCAACTAAGCCTTCTGACCAATCAAAATCCAGAATTCTACAGGGTTTGTTGGCTATATGGTGACATCAGTAACTGAGCTTGCATTTATAGCTATGGCCACAAATCTTCTTCACAATGGTTTTCTGTTTTAAAAACTGCAATGTCTGAATAAAAAAAATAAACAGTTGAATCTCTATATAATCCAAATTAGACACTCAGAAAGAGCTGAAAGGTGATTTACGACAATCGTGCTGTCGAGTTTAGTGCAGAAAAGGAGCAGGTCACAGCAGCAAATGTTGTGTGAGATTGAAAAGTTATCGTGTTCACTTGACTCTGAGAGCCAGATGGTAGGTTTGCAAGTATTTCTGTGATCCTGATTGAGTGAAATCTATCTCTTGCTTACATACACATGTGACGTTTATTCTGCTCTGAGTGTGCAGTCATGGTGTTGGTGGTTCACTGCCTGGTGTTCTGCCCATTTGTTTGGATCTGGATTTCAGCTCCGACCCCATGACTGCACCCGTGAGTTGCACGATGTGCTGAGCGTGTGTCTAAAGAAGAGCTGGGTGAGAATGATCCTCAGATTGTTCTGCATCGCTGAAAATTGGTTTCACATGAGGGACGGCTGGCGTCAGCAGATTTTCTGATCGAATTAAACGGAGGAGGAGGACTAAAGAGTCAGTGGTGGGACTGATCTCTAATTTAATAAAACAGTATGTGAAAAGGAGGGCTAAAAAAAAAAAACCCTGGATAATCAGTGCCCTCTTTGTTCATAACTGTCCTTATGGACCGATTCGCTTTAACACCCATGAACAGAAACAGATCTAATACACTGCTCACAATTTGATTTGATATCAAAGTTATCCCTGTGATCTGTTTATTTCACTTGATTCTGAACAAAAAGTCATGTCCGATTCATATCATATTTCAGCTGCTTAATGAAATCTTTCAAAAGAAATTCACTTCACAAGAAAGATGCCTTATTTTTAATATCTTGTTGAAATTCCAAAATTGTGCTGCATTTTTGCAGTCTCTAAAAAAGGAGATGAGGTAGTGGTTATATTAGGTTCTATATTGCTCATCGTTAAAAGTTCTTATGTTATGATGCGACGCGTTACACGTTTCCTCCTCTTCTGAGTTTCAGATCCACAGAACTCATTGGTGGGCCTCGGGTTTTGACTCACAACCCCATCCTCCTTAATCTCTGGATGAAAGTTGATTCGGATTTGTAAAAATGTGTCCCATATGTGACTTTGTTTGGAAGCCTGGTGTTGATCTAAGGATTGCTTTTTTTAATGATATGACCAGTCGAGCGAATTTTCCCACTTCATCAGATTCAGAGCACACACGGCCTAAGTGAGAGTGGTGAGAGATACAGAGAGAGAGAGAAAGAGAAGAGAGAGAGAGAGAGAGAGAGAGAGAGAGAGAGAGAGAGAGAGAGAGATGGATTGAAAATCACTGATGGATCTTCTTCCTTGTCGTATTCATCAGGAAGCCCTTTGAGGCACGTTTATTGAGCAGTTTAATAAACATGAACAGATTCTTATATGTGATATTTAAATTTGTATTTTCAACCATTCATTCACACCAAAAAAACAAACAAGCTTTTTGAATTTCTTGTTATTTCTGTCTTGTGTGTGGCCTGTCCTGCAGATTACAAGATAATTAAAGCATGAACCCTATGATCTTTGCTATTTCCTTTCACAATTTATTTTTCTTTATATCTTTATCTCTACAGGATCTTCTTCCTTGTCGTATTCATCAGGAAGCCCTTTGAGGCACGTTTATTTAGCAGTTTAATAAACATGAACAGATTCTTATATGTTATATTTAAATTTGTATTTTTAACCATTCATTCACACCAGAAAAACGAACAAGCTTTTTGAATTTCTTGTTATTTCTGTCTTGTGTGTGGCCTGTCCTGCAGATTACAAGATAATTAAAGCATGAACCCTATGATCTTTGCTATTTCCTTTCACAATTTATTTTTCTTTATATCTTTATCTCTACATTAATTTAATGACAGGTCTTATACAAGGATAAGATTAAAGCCTGGTTATAGCACCATTTGTTGCTTTGAAGCATTAAAGCTAATTTGCAGAGAATTGAGGAAATCTGCATCACAAGCATACTCAGAAAGCAAATGTGTACACAATAGTGTGAATGTATTGTTTATTAAGTGTTTATTTTTGCATTGTTTTGTGGTTAGGTGATTCAAATTAATGTGTTTATTTCTGCATTCAGTTTTACTGCATCAATTCCAAATTAAGGATCAGTGGCATTTAGTGTATCATGTGGGGTAAGTAACAGATGGAAATGCAGGTTTTGTGCAGTTTAATGAAAAAACTAAAAACATCTTAGGAGATTTTCCTTACCATAATTGCCACTGACTTGTTTATTAGAGATAAACATACAGCAACTCATTTATGATGCAAAAATGTATATTTGTAATCTAGCCATTTCTGTAAGCTGCATTTTAATAAGATCTATTGTTAAAATAAAAGAATTTCCAGTAACTAATGTATACTGATGGGCAATCAGGATAATAATAGGATAAGTGGATGAGTGATCAGAATCACTGACTTATATTTTAATATATTTTTGTCAATGAATATGTAATTAATTATTCCCAATAGTCAAATTTCCTAGCATCTCTCCCAGGTACAGTCATGTTGACTGGATGGTCAAAGAGCACACTAGTCAGAGCTCACATTCCGCATCTGCTGCAAACTGCACAAGCTGAAATATATTAATGTTGATTTTTTTCATGACTGACAGATGATAAGAAATTGATTTGGTCACAGACACACTTACAAGGATATTTATAAGATGGACTTTCCAAAAAAAATATGAATATCGTGAGGAAAAGTCACCCAAAACAATGCAAAACACTTTTTCATGTACCATTTATATTTTTGCATTCATTTTCTTTCCTCTAGAATTTGCACAAAACACACGATTTGCTTTCATTTTAAATCCCCAGGAAAACCATAATGCAAAAAAAAAGCACAAAAATGCCCCGAAAACCCTGTAATTTCTGAGATTATTTTTAATGCTTCTGCCATAGATTATGTATGCGAGCAGAGCAGCTGTGGCTGCAGTAAAAGGAGACTTGTTGAATTGTGTTCATTGGATGTCTTACTTTAGTAATAGCATTTATTCTCACTGCATGAGGTACCAGTCTGTGATGCAGTGCACTGGCAGGACACCACTGAAGGCTTAGGTGGAAAATTCACAGCCTGCCACTGTAAATGAGTATCAGTGTGCTTAGGTGCAGCGTGATGTTTTTTTGTTGAGTGTTTAAAGCCCTCTTTATTGTATGTCTCCAGTGCTCAATTGCTTCAAATAAATAAAGTCACTCACATGAATAGGAAAGAATTTTCTGATTGATATGTAAAGCATTCAAACACAATTTATCAACAGGTACATGATATTATCTTAATAAATAAACAATGGAATTTATTCTCTAGTAAACTAGTACCAGTAGTAACGTACTACTAACTATTTAGCTATATTGTTACTACTGCAAAACTGATGAACAGATTTACTGAAACCAAACCACCCACACACAGTGTTTTCATCTTTACTCAATGTATTATTGCATGACAAATCCACTAAATATCTCAGATATATAAAAACCTTGTGTCATTCCTGATCATGCCAGTCTGATATTTATTTGTTTGTTTGTTTATAGTTTGTTTTTTCTGTTATAACCTTATACATAACTCACAACATATTGAGTTAATAATAATGATAATATTTTTCCTGCCATAATCCCATCATTCTCAAAAATGTTTTATTAGGAAACATTAAAAATAACTACCACATTTAATTTGCATTTGTCTGTATATGATCACGATCTCTCTCTCTTTCTCTCTCTCTCTCTCTTTCTCTCTCTCTCTCTCTCTCTCTCTCTCTTTCTCTCAGTCTCGCTCTCTCTCTCTCTCTCTCTCTCTCTCTCTCTCTCTCTCTTTATATATATATATATATATATATATTCAGTGTTTATATAGTTTACACTGATACATTGTGCATCATACAAATGTGAGTGTAAAGAACTGAAGCAGTGTCTTTTAAAACTTTCTGTCTGATAATGCTGTGCAAATGGTTTACAGATTGCAATTTCAATGGCAACGTTTTCTGAATAAATTACACAAATGTCCAGCAATTTAGCTTTTTCCCCTCCTTTTTATTCCTCTGGGAAAAGCCAGATGTGGATGTGGAGGTTTTCTGGGGTGCTGTGGTTGGCTCTGTTACATCAGAGTGTGTGATTGTACAGCAGCTGCTATGTCACAGAGTTTATTACCCGACATGACACTTTTTTACTTACTTACAATATTCAGTGTTATTCAGAATTAGACCATTTGTGCCACGAATGAAACACTGACTAGTTAAATGGAGGAAAAAGGGTGCAGTCTGGGTAGAAAATGGCTAAGGCAAAAGTACAAGACTTGTTAAAAAAAATAAGAAAGACCTTAGAATTTTCCTTTAAATTGCAGATTTGTTTTCAAGGACAGCTCATTTGTGGCTGAATGCTTTCAATTTGAAAATCGTTTCTTCACGTGGGTGTCACAGCTCCTCTAGGGTTTCTTTATAGTGCAGTTAAAGTTCTTCATTAAGCTGTCATCTTCATACTTTAACCCAGTATTTAACACACAGTATTGTATGGTCTTCAAGGCAGGTATAGTAGAACCAGTCACCTCAAAAACAAAACAAAAACAAGGTTCATTTCCTTCATATTACAAGTCACCCGATTAAATAGTGGACTAATAATTTTCCTTTCCTTGTTTCATGGCGTTTATGTTGTGCATATATTCTGTTAATTATTTATTTTTGTGTTTTTTAAGGACTTAAACATGAACACGATTCTCAGACACATTCTCCAAACATCTGCTCCATATGAAAGAAATAAAAAACATCAGAGGGGTGTGATGAGGCAGGCTATTCTTTAAGCTTTACACTGGTTATTTTGTCCACAACAGCATATTCTGCTTTACTTCTTTTATACCACAGCAAATGGCCAGTTACATTTTCGATTGATAGTGTTAATCGTAACGTTGTAAAAAGTCCACAAAACCAGTTACAGCAGCTATTAAGTCATTACCTAAACAGATTCTTTCTTTCTCAAAGATTTAATAAGAGATAAAACACACAGCTTGTTGACATTTGTTAAAAAAAAAACAAAAAAACAAATAAGCGTAAAAAACAAACAAGTTACAACTTGTATGTGATGAATAAAACATAGACTGATTCATATCTTTTTCCGGTGAGAACGAATTTCTCTTCAGGTCACAATCACATAATTCCAACAATTCTGTTGTTCTTCTTCTTCAGAAACCCAACCAGTTGACGTTTTGCTTTGTTCTTATAGGTCAAGGCAGATTTTTCTGAGTAACACATGGTCCAGAGTCGGTAACCATGCCGGCTTAATTTCACTTTATTTTCCTCTCACTTCACTTTTTCACTCTTTTCTTCCATGTTTGATGTTTCTTTTGTAGCTTTCTATTTAGGTTCATGGCTTTGTTTTTTCATGCTGTACATTACCCACAACCCTCCCCACAACAACCAATTTGATGATTTAAGACTCAGATATAATTTAGATATAAAGGCAGAAGATGTTCAGAAACCCACAAATACATGCCAGAGAAAATCGTTGCTACCTCGATGTGGACTGGAATATGAAAAATTCACTACGGAATATCAGGGAAGGGTTTTAGTCTCTTCACTAGTCGTAAGGCCTCAAACTCTTTTTATGTTTCTTACAAGGTTATACAAATGCTTTTCGAAGGCCGTCTTCCCACTGCTGTTCATAAATTTCTGTCTGTGTCAATTTATGTATACATTTCAAAGCAGTGAGGATCGACATGTTTTTCTAAAATGTGGGGAGAAAAGAAGTAAAAAGATTCTTATGTGCTTTCTGAACATCCCATTCCACATTTAGTCTCCATTTGCTGTTTTATTAACCTCCACTTTTCTGAGAAGGTTTTGAAGTGTGATTCTGGAGATTTGTGCTCAATCAGCCACAAGGGTGTTAGTAAAGTCAGGTACTGATGTAGGGTGAGGAGGCCTGGCCTGTTGAATAGGGTGGAGGTCAGAGCTTTATAGCAGGCCACTCAAGATCTTCCCATCTAAGCCATTTAAACCATATCTTCATGAAACTGTCTTTGTGCACAGGGGTATTGTCATGCTGGAACAGGTTCGGCTCTCCTAGTTAAAAATATTTAATGCTACCACATCCAAAGACATCCACATTCTATGTAATTGTGTGCCTCCAACTTCGTAGTGACAGTTTTACGTTCAAGTGTCCAAATCTACAGTAAGGAAGTAAAATTGTCCAATATGCAGTAGATCTCACTGTTGTTCTTATTATTAAGTTTATTTTATTCATTTTTTTTATTTCTAATGCACATGAAATTTTGTACAAACCACATCAATGACATGATATGGCACTAATATACCCAAATGCGCTATTGCACACAAAAATAATCTACTTCATCAACCATTGCAGATTCACTACAATATGTATCAGAAGCAGTCTTCTCCCTGTCATGGTGTTTAAGTGGATAGAAGCTCGGTCTGCGCCTGCAGGTCAGCTACTGACCCCATCACTGTTTTCACAGCCACTCGCTTAATCCTCATCTCCGATTTGGGAGGTTCGCTTAGGGCTGGATGGCAGACTGACTTGATGTTACTTTTCTGCCACAGGCCTCAGGCTTCTCAGTAAGGTGCCCGCTGTCATCACTGTGACCTCTGACCTGGCCAGTGAACAACTCCAGGGATCCAGGGAGTCTTTTGGCATGAGGTGTAAAGGTCAAGAGCCAGGATGCATGCCTGCACCTCGCTGCATGTGGGGTGTCTGACTAGCATGAATGTATATTAATAACCAATACATTTTTGGAAGGAGTTTCCAATGCCACCACTTTCTGTAACACTCAGAGCTATTTTGTGTGTGTGTGTGTGTGTGTGTGTGTGTGTGTGTGTGTGTGTGAGAAAGAGAGAGAGAGAGAGAGAGAGAGAGAGAGAGAGAAAGAGAGAGAAAGTGATATCAAGATATTCACATTTCTTGCCTTTTTTTCTTATTTTCTTTACTTATTTATGTCTTACAATAAAGATGCTCATCTATACCAGCTAAATAGACACACATGCAACCCAACAGCTTGTAAAAAAATAGCTTTTAACCAACTCTTGACACCATTAAATGCAGGGAGGTGGAAAGCTTCACACAAATATGAAACCTTTTATTTTCCGCTGAAACGTTATTATTTGCGTAATCACTGGCATGTCGTTTTTTCCAATTCTGCTGAAAAATTGGAAACATCCATATTCGTGGATTCTTTACAATTTTTGGCCCACAGGCTTTAAGAACAACTGCTTCCAGACCATCACGAGGCAAAGAATGAAAGGACTAGAAACAGAATAGTTCAGTGCATTACTCCAATATACATTTACTCCAATCTGACAACGATAATTAGGGAGTTTACATCGGAATATGGTTTATAGTGTGGGATACTGAGGTCATTCGAGACTCAGCGAAAATGCTGAAACGTTGAATAAAGCTGTGCATTGTGTGTGTGTGTGTGTGTGTGTGTGTATATACACATAAATTTTTTTTTTGCATGCTTTCTCCGTGACCTGTCTCTGACCAGCTAAGCATGATCTTCCTTAAGCAAACGTTTAATTGAATTAGCATTGAAGCCTCACTGCAAGACGGCAGGAAGGGGAGGTGCAGAAGGAAGACACAGGCCCCAATGATAAGGTTTTCTGGTGGTGGTGAAGGTGGTTATGGGGCATGGGAATGGCATTTTGGAAAAGATAAATTGTAGCCTGGGGATGTTGGAATCAATTTAGGAAGGCAGCTTTTATATAGACCTACATGTGTGTCTGTGTGTGAATTCAAAATCGGAAGGGTTTTCTAATTTCATTATCGCATTAAAGGAATAAAATTGCTCCTATGTTAATATACAGTGAGATGTTTCCTTCTAAATAGAAGATCCCGATGTTTTTTATTGGAGTTTTTGATTGACAGAACAGCCAATAATCTTAAGAAATGCGAGCAAATTGAAACAATCCTAATTGTAGCTAAATGTGCAGATGATTGCGAAGATATAAACAAGACTCTCAAGACTTTTACTAACTCTTAACAATCAACAGATCTGGCATTAAACAGCAGAATTGGTTTCGTCCCATTGCAGTTACACTTACTGTTGTTCATAAAACACGCTATCACAGCATCTGTGTAAGACATAATCCAAGAGTAGATAAGATTACACAATTCTTAAATATATGGAGGTGAATAATGGCACAACGTGAAGCGTAGTGCATTAAAATGGTGTTTTTATAACTAACTAAAGCTGTCACTGATGTGCAAAACTGACTGAATGAATACAAATAACACATTGTTAGTTGCTTCATATATGTCACACACTGAGAGAAAGTGGTGTCATGAGTTTATATTTATTTGGATTAGATGTAGTAAATAGTTTGAATTCATCCTGTGTGTCAACCAAAATTAACATATTTACCATATTTTATATATATATATATATATTTATGATTGACTCAGTGAGGTCATTAGGAAATGTGTACAAAATCTTGTATCTTTCTGTATGGAAAGTGACTGTATGTTACTATTTTAAAGTTGTTGTGCATTCATTCAGAGTACTTAAACTGATTAAAATAACCTACCTCTTTGTTCAACCCCACACACCTGGCAAGCAAGTGTTCTGATTGACCAGGGTATACAATTTTCTACACTTATTATAGCAATTATAATGTAATATCCTAACCATAGATTGTACATTTTAAACTCTGTTGAATATTTGTCTATATTGTGACAGACTTCTGGAATCAACCCTCTGCTGAATAATTGCATGAGCCAGCTTGTTGTTGTCGTTTATTTGGAAAAAGAAACACAGTTGTTAAAGTCTCTCTGTAGCAATCTCATTTTACATGATTTCCACATAAAACCCTTTAAATGTGATGCCACAGGGAGACGATGGCAGCGTCAGTGAAGCATAAAAGATGAGACCAAAACACTGCAAAATGCACCTGAGGGTTATGCAGGATTGACGAGCATGATATCACATCATCAAGGAAAGACCATAATGACGAGCATGATGGACACACACACACATACACACACACACACACCCACATCCACCTTTCAAGCCCAGTGAGAACAAGCAGCCATAATCCCATCAGATTCTCAACACAGCACAACAAGCTGCAAATTTTATGAACATCTTCGCCTGGTTTTTAATGACAGTGTGGGCGTTTGTCATAAAACGCTGCTGTTAAGCTCTGTTCTCGATGGCACAAGCTCTTGCCTGTGGTTTGCTGCAGAGAAAATAAATGTCAAGTTAAAAAGTGTCGTTTGACTCTGGAGAATGTTATTTTGTCAGTCGTCAAAGTTGTGACGGGCGACTTGAAATAAACCACAAGCTCCTCTGGTCAGCCACTGTGACTGGAAATGACATAATTCTGTACAAACGATTTCCAAGAACGGAGCTCCAAGTGGTCAGCTGGGCTTCAGGTGCAAATAGTTGAATTGTTTTTTTCGGAGTATAAATATGACACTGAATTTTGTTCCGATTATCTTCTCATAAACTTTTGTATTGTTTGGCATGTGAAATGTGTCCCCCTGTGGGGTGTGTCATTTATAAATCAAATGAGCAAGAGTCTTTTGTTTTGTTGTTTATAAATGATAAAACTCTGAGGAGTTGTGCTTTCTGTGAATAACTAAACTATGTTGACCTTTAATATAGATCCAGTGTGATGTCATGATAATCTTCATGGACACATAGCGATCTGATAAGTCTGGACTGTTTATACAGAGTTTTGTTTTAATTTAGTTTAGTATTAAGCAATAGTGAAAAATTGAGATACTTTGGAGTAAATCATGTGTAAGGTTTTAAGGATTTCATATTCCATATGCCATATACCATATTCTGTTCACCATTAAAAAAATGTATTTCTATTCTAAAATCTTTTATTGTTAGGTAAAATTGGAAGCTGAATAGTAAAGTTAGTAATAGGTCCACTGCTTTAAGAAGTCAAATAGCAATGTAGTAATTATTGATTAAAGAAAATGAAGAAAATAGGGAGAATTTATATATAGTTTTTAAATAAATAAAAGTTTTTGTTACCACACTGAAGTGGTTGTTTTCCTATTACCTGTTTTATCTGTTAATGGTTGGATTTAATGCTAAAAAGTTCTCACTTACTTTACAGCAGCTATAAACAGTCGTTTCATCATCAGAATCAACATCAACTCCTTTGTGCTGAACATCAGAGACTCCATCCATAAAAGCTACATAAAAGTTCACCATATCATATCAATGACTAGTCATATGGTGTGGGTCCCTGTGAATAAACGATTTTCTATAGAAACGATTATTAGAACGGCTGCATTAATGTGCATATCACTTTGATTTGCGTTAGTTACCTTCTGACTAATCATCTCTACATCTTTATCTACTGATATTATCTCACAAAAGGTTTAAAATATAACATTATAGTTGTATGGTAAATGAAAATTTAAAAAAAAATGTATCACAATTAACACTCTCCTAACTAAAACAATCTTTCATTAAAATTGTAATCTTTAATTAATATGTACAAATGAAAAGATGTTTACTTATACAGTATCCTGGCTCTTGTCTGTTTCATCCATGTAGTTTCCATGTGGGTTATTACATAAAGTCACCCAGGGCAACAGTCTACCTTTCAGATGATTATGTTTTTTCTTTGAAATCATATATCCAAAGGACACACTGTTTCCTAGGCTGAAACACAAGCGTAGTAAAAGTGCGTGCATAATAAAGTTTCTCACGTCTGTGGTAATCAGCGGATCAGGTATTGCGAAAGCACTGACCTCCAGAGTCGAGGTCATCCCAGAGAGTGAAAAGAAAGGAGCCCTGTCATATTCTTAATGTCTTGGAATGTCCTGTATCCGAACTGGAAAGAAGCTCTTTCAAATTCAGTCCCTAATTAGAGTCATGTTCCTTATTCGATTTATAAGGACACTTGGATGCAAGAAGCTGTTGTCTTATATTTACATCTCATTCGTTTCCCACAAAGTTAGTGAAAGGTTTTTTGCGTATTTGGTCATTTGTTCAGTTCTGGCTTCAAGATTAATCAACGTATCCAGATTATTTGTTTATTTTGTCGTTTGCTTGCTTGCTTGTTTACTGATTGTAGTCTTTTACAGTATTTCCCTAAATAGCACCTGATCACACTGTTTAGAATTGTATTGTCTTGTTTTTTCACTTTATTTTTTTGATCTTGAAGATCTGAAAATGTCCTTCTGTTGGATTCGAGCCCAAAAGCTCACCACCCAGATAAAGCAGGTACTCAGACGCAAGCTCAAGATCGAACAAAGCTCCGTTAATGAAGCGAGGTGTCCAGCGAGGTGTAGGTGATTTAGCAAGTCTCATCTTCAAAGTTATATGGAGAGCTGTGCTTTGCCTTGCCTGCCCATTCAACTGGAGTAAAACATTATAATAATAATATAAAAATACAACTTCATAATAGCATCTTTAGAAATAAAATGAAATTACAGATGAAACCACAGTGCTGCTGAAATCTGTATTGTGACAGGTCTGTAGGTGATTGATGATCTCCAACAGCAATTGTAACAGTAATTTGGCCACAAGTCACTGATGTTAATGCCCTTGTTCTACTTTGTTATCTTTTCCATTGTTGTTCATTCACAAGGAGCTGGAAATCGTTTAAATATGTAAGCGAACATTTAAGAAAGGAGTCTGCAGTGCCAGTGCTTTGTAACAGTCAGAGGTCAGTGGAGTCTCACAAAGTGAAGAAAGATGCTGCAATAGTGAAATTGTGAACTTATATTGCTGACTGATAAAAACTGATATACCATTATTTGGTTGTGTTGATTTTATCTCGTTTGGAAATGTAACATATAGTTATATACTATATAATAAAAATTATTTGTTTAATAGGTAAACATTTTTTTAAAGTAGAAATATGTTCTCTACACTTTGACCCCCTACAACGTGCAGAAACTCCTGATCCCACTTCCTCTTCTTGCCACATGAAAACATGACAACATGTCTTAAGCATTTGCAGAACTCTGTCAACTAATTAATTGAATTAACATGAACCTTGTAACACAAGAGGCAAGAAAAATCAATTAGTTGTAGTGCACAAACGCTTCCTCTCGAGATGCGGAAGACATGGTTCAGGCAGAGAGAGATGGGAGGGAGGAAGTTGGGGTGTGGGATTACTGTGCCTGAAGGCAGAAGGACTTCCTGTAAACAAAATAGAGCAGCCTGTTGATGTCGAGTGCCCACGGGCTTAAGACCTAGTGTTAGAATAACAGACTGTCACTGTTTTCTACATCTATACTGGGTAAATCACACACAAGCTTTATTTTATATGATTTTATTCTTAATGATATATGAAATATAATCATATAAATGGTTTTTATGCTCTAAGTAAGCAATAATTATTTTACTTAATTAATTTCTGTCTCAAAGGTCTACTTAACAGTTGACCAGCATCAAGGTATTAAAATAATTTCTTAGGTAGGAATTCAGTTTATCTTGGAATTTGTATTAATTGTAAATAATTGTACTGGTTAATAAAATTGCTCTGACATAATGAAAGCAATATTCTTGTAATTTTGTATCGTCAACACTTTTGCTACAACACAAATGAATTATCTAAATGTAACTGGTATTAGTTTATAATATGTGTTATACTGGGTGTAAGGAATGTGTGAGGTCATTGAGTGATACAGCTATTGTACACATTTCCTAATGACCTTACTGAACTAAAGTAAGGATTTTCTGCATGTTGTATAACTGATATAGTGATATTCATAAATAAGTAGAGACATAAATATTAATTTGATGAACTGGAAAAGAAAATGTTATAATGAGAAATCATTATTAGTAAAGATGTGACACAGATGCAAGTAATTCAGACACATAATTTAATCTTTCTCTCAAATAACTATTTATAAACATTCATTGAAATAAATACAATCCTATGACACTACTGTTTTTGAGCAGCAGAGTTATTTGTATCCATTGGGTCGGTTGTAACTTGTCAATGCTGGTAAGTGATCATGGTATTAAGTGGGATAATCCAGGAACACGTGGGCATTTTACCATTTTAATAGAATAGAAATAACCTTTATTTGTCACATATACATTACAGCAAAGATTTGTTCTTTGCTTGCTCAGAAGCTGGCGTCAGAGTGCAGGGTCAGCCATTATACAACACCCCATAGCACAGGGTAAGGGCCTTGCTCAAGGGCCCAAGAGTGGCAGCTTGGCGATACCGGGGCCTGAACCTCAGACCGTCCAATCAGTAAACCCAGCACCTTAAACACTAAGCTCCCACTCCCACAAATGCACTCTGCATCATGTTGGGCCATTATTCACCTTCATGTCATGCATTTAAACAGTGTAAAGCTCACATAGCCCTGGATTATCCCTTATATATGGCTACAGATTCTAGGTAGCATCAACCAAACTGCACTGTGTACATTTTTTTTTAAGTAGTCACTAATACTACAATATGTGCAGAATGTGCACAAACTGGAGATAAGATGCTGTTTAAAATTCTTTAAAGATGGATTCAAATCATTCTCATGGAAGGATCAAGCATGTGATGGACGTTAATGAGAATAATAGCAATCACACATGAGCCTTTTGACAAACAGGGGCATGACAAATTGCTCCATGTGGATTACATTGTGTTCATTTTGTGTGTATTGAAGATTTTTGGGACAATCTGTAAAGTTTCATATATTTATTTTTGTTTAAAAGAGATGTTTGGTAGTAACATTTGACCTGCTTTCCGAATCTAAACTCATGGGTTTGGTCTACGCAGCTGTCTAGATAACAAACTCTGTTGCAAGTAGAGGTGTTCATGAGATCAGTTTTTAATTCATTATCTATCAAAGAAATTCTGATCAATCTCACCTCAAATCTGGGTGATTCCCATTTCTAAATGCACGTGTCAACAAAGGTGTGATTAGATCACGAAGAATAGGTCCGTTAATATAGGAGCAAACTGTATACGCACTCTGCCCTAATGATCGAATTACTATGTTCCTTAATAGGCAGTAACTGCTTTTTCCTGCATTTAGCACCCTTTGTTTTACCTGTTTTTCTGACAATGATGTATTAAATCTAACCTTATTTGTGTAGATTAATTAAAGCTCACCAGCCAAACACTCCAGTTTATACACGCGATAGTGTTTGTGATCAAAGCAAAGCTTTTAGATTAAAATCTACAGCCTATCCAGGTGATCTCAGAAGTGTACTCACTTGGTCACACATATTTGTAGTAAACTAACCCTATTAAACAATGAAAATGTAAACAATTCATGTTTTTTTTGTCACAAAACAAGATCTAACTGCTCTAGTATTTTGCTGGAAATAGATTATAAAAACATCCCAGAATGCGTCATTATTTACTTGTATAGCAATTTGTAATATTGGATGTTTTTGCTGTCAGTTTCTTTACAGAGACACAGCAGCATCTTCTGGCCATGAGCCGGTCAGCACTCATGACTAGTGCTCAAAAGTAACGATTGTAACCCGTTCAGGGGACAAAGGCCTCATTTAGCCAGCGTGCTTTACTCTTTAATTTTCTGCTTTATATCCATGTGCCCTGGTTGTCTAACGCTAACTGAATTACCGCTAATCACTCAATTCGAATCACATGCAACCCAGTGAGTAAATAAGGCAGTCAGATACGCAGACGGAAAGCTATGCTGTGTTTTTTTCCTTCTACAGCATTTTTGTAGAAGAATGTAAGAAAGAGGAATTTTAGCTCATTGTCCCACATAAAGCAACTGCATTGTTAGTGCTTGGCCATGTATAGTCTTTTCCTTTAGCATCTTTTTTGCTATAAAATGGTCTGCTACTCATTGTACCTGCTGAGACTGAAAGACACGCTTTCAACAGACCATAAACTTGTTAGAATCTAAAGCTTGTACAGGAGGGTTTTATTTCAAATGGCTTTTAGGGAGCTGGAATTTCACACTAAAAACAATTACATTGTGCCTGTTAATGGACTTTGCTTTTTATTACAGCCCAGTGTTGGATTTTAGAGCCGTCGTTTGGTGGCAAGCATTAGTTATAGACTGACCCACAAGGATGTCAGCATGCTGATGTTCTGCTGAAGTTCTACCAGTTCTTCGACCAGTTTTCATGTTTCAAGTCATTTAGGATTTAAACCTTTAACCTTTTTTGGTTTGGCTTGGTTTATCAGTGTACAGAATATAAAGTAAAAAGAAGGAATAAAAATTTTCTTCAAAAAATTCACTTGTTTATTGGTCAGGAATATGGTGGTGGAAAGAGTGAAAACTAATTTAACCTAGAAATCATAAAAAAAATAAATCAACTGAGCATGACCAGTGCGAACTGGTGCTACATAAATAATTTGATAGTTATGTAAATAGCAACTTTCTATTTTGTGAAACATGCAATGTTTTCTTTCTCTAAATATCCAGAAAACATGGCATTTCTGCCACGCTAAAGCCTTGTGGTTTGGCTTAGTTTAGCAGCAAAAGCTAGAATTTCCCAAAACAACAACAACAAAAAAAAACATGTTTGATTCACTTCCTGCAGGGGAATAAAGTCAATTCAGAGTCAGATCACTTTTTTAACTCAATACTGAAAGCATATCGAGACCCCCTTTGTTTGGCTCAAGTGTGATCGAACCACGCAGAAACAGGAGAACATCAAACTCACACTATATGCTGTCTCAGAATTCCCTCAGCTTTAAATCAGTAATTCGCTGGAGGTAAAAGATTCAGTGAGAAAAGGAAATGAGGTCTGACATGTTGACTCAGGATAAAAATCCCCCTGGACCCTGAACGGACAGCTATTAAAGTTTAATTGCTTGCCTCAATAGGTCCTCGGTCCTCTCTGGGTTCTGCTGTTCAGAACATATACAGTCATCGAGACTTAAACGTGTCACAGACTTACTTACATGTGTCTGTAACACCTGTCAGTTAAAGCTGGAACAGTTTGGCCTGGAGATTTTGGATAAAAAGAGCAACAATTATCAGTAACAAGCATTGAGTTGGTAAAGGTTGACAGCAACTTAACAGTTTCCATTCTTTACCCAATTTCCCGCTCCATTTTAGGAAGGAAAATAAGCGAGAGTGTCTGAGCTATGTTATGGAGCCATTTGCATAATTCACTTTGATGGCTGAATATTAGGCCTCCGTCTTTACTCACATTTGTAGCTGAAGATTACAAAGGAACTATTTGCAGCGCCGTGCAGACTACCAGGAGGAGACTATCAAAGGAAGGGAGCGAGGCTTTCAAGTCAGGACACTTCGATTGTGTTACAGATTGGTTCCAGGTGAAGCAGCTTTGGGAGGCTCAGTTAGAGGAAAATTGCCCTCCATGAAGTGCTGGGGCGAGAGTGAGTGAGGCTTCATGGTTGGGATGGTATTCCGGAATTCCTAAACTACTCACGTTTAGAGGGGATTTGAAGAGGTTGAAGGCCGGGCCTCTGAAATCTTGTTGTGGTGATCATCTAGATATTAAAAGCTAAGTGAACTGAGGTTTGAGTTGTCTCCTCTAGCTTGGTTAAACAAGTTGCGATTTCTTTTTAGAGTTTCAAACATATTTTCCTGGAATCTAGCAATCTGTGTGCATATGTGGTGTGGTCCCAGCTTTACCTTCTAATGTGTTTAAATCTTGTCCAATGTCCAATCACATCTAAAAAAAAAGAAATTTTTAAGTGTCAAGTGCGTATTTATTATAGTTTCTTGAATAGTTTTTGTCTGTGAAATGTTACAATTCCCTACCTCAAAGTGATGATGCTGACACATTTTTACAGTTATAAAGATTTTACATGTTAATAGTAAAGCCCTTTAGCATTTCCATACATCATTCACAAGAGCGCTTAAAGGCTGGTGAAATAAAGAGTGTTTATAGCTGCTCTAAAGTCAATAAAGCATTAAATGTAACTATAAACATATTAAGAGTACGACATACCATTTCCTTATGAAATCAAAGACTGTAACTGTTGTACAGCAAAGTGCTGTGGTATAACAGGAATAAAACACTTTGGGACATGCTTTCAAACGGTATTTTGTATGAAAACATTGTTAAATAAACCTACTGTTCTGTTTAGTTTACTGTATAAACAGAATAAAAACAAGACAAAAGGTGTGTGTGTGTGTGGGGGGGGGGGGGGGGGGGGG
>MU583252.1:1671099-1691099 GCA_024362625.1 Silurus asotus
GGGGGGGGGGTGTTAAGGGGTTGTAAAGAGTATGTTTGATTTGGGATTCCTTCAGCATTTATATCTTTAAAAATATAAGAAAATTGCACTGAATGGGTTATCAAGCCAAAGCTGGAGGGTTTTATTGAAACTTGGAGCAGATGATCTCAGGTCAGTTATTGACATGGGAAAAATTATACTCTGTAACGCTTCCCCAATTTTGTTCTGATTAAGTTTACACTGAGAGGAAAGATTGTTTTAAACATCAGCGAAGGTCACTGCAACGGCACGCCAAAGAAGACCAGCAGTGCCGAGTGCAAAAGTGCGATCCCTCCGGCCTCTGTAGAGGCCACACAGAGCAAATAAGCTGTTATTCCACTGTTGTTTGGAAGGATCGGGGAAGGATTGGGGCTGTAATGAAAAGAAAACAGAGGCGATGTTCCCATGACGGATTTGGGAAAGCGATTGGAAACTGGCCACACGGCTGGTGCTGAGTTCACACCTCTGGTCTCAAAGCTCTCTCTCTCTCCCTTTCTCTCCCTCTCCCAGAAATCCTCGCCAACTGACTCACCCTTTCCGATACAACCTGATCTGGCCCAGAGGCCCATGCCATCACTTCCTACAATCCGCTTTGTTTGAGAGCTGCAATCACTCGCCAGGTCCAGATTGAATTTTATTTTTTTTTTGCACAAAAACACTGGCTGTACTTGGGATAAAAACATGGAGATGAGGATAAAATAAGTTCTTAATTAAAATAGCGAGGAACCTACTTCAGACATTCCTATTTTTATTTTGTTTAAGGTCCAACACCATGGCCATTATGGTCAATATTGAGTACATGTACCTTAAACCTACACCAGACCAGAATATTCAACCCCCCCATGCACAAATATACATATATTATTTATAATGTTGAAACACAAACAGCATCTATGTTGAGAATAATGCACAATGGTAATATGCAAGCGCTCAAAAAAGTGATTATGGTAGCATTAAAAGTTGCATATTTAGCGTAAGAGGTGAGAAGTGAAATGTGTAAAAACACCAACCAGACCAAATTCTGGTTTGTGGACTAAATATGAGGTGGAATTTTAGGACACTTTTTTTCACATATTATTACTCATAGTCGAGGCATTTGTAACACACACAAAACACCAGGCACATTGTGAATTTTGTTTAGATACATTTTATATAAATGTAAATATTTCAGTGACATGAATCGAAGTGGAGTTTAGAAAATTTGGGCTGCATTCTTGAACCATCGAAAAAAGTTTTGAAAATATCCATAATCATGGGGACAGGGCCACAATTGTATTGCTAGTGGGGTGTGTGTGTGTGTGTGTGTGTGTGTGTGTGTGTGTGTGTGTGTGTGTGTGTGTGTGTGTGTGTGTGTGTGAGGAGATCCAGAGCATTAGAGTGCTCCAGAGTTAGCCAAGACATCAGAGGACTGCAAAAGAGAATCAAAACCAGAGTTGTGGAGGAAGTGCAGTGTTTACGCTCCTTTCAGGCCCTCTCTTCACTTTTAGAGAAAACAAACCCTGCTGGCAGAGTGGCTCAGCCTCGGACTCAGCCTCGGCTTTCCTCTGCAGAGAACAGCGTCCCCCATGGAGAAACTGAGCAGTGCAGTGAGTAAAATCCCAACTTGAAGTCTGTCCCTAAAATACTCCAGCACGCAATATTGTCCTGAGTAAAAGGAGGTCCCTCAGGATATATTTCTTTTTCAGATCGGTTTGATTTTCTGTTCTAATGTTGTTTAAATGTGATAATATCGGAAACCTGGGTCACAAATATTCTTATCACCTAATTTCAATCTTAACATTTATTATTATATTCTTTTAAAGAAGAACCTGAATTTTAGACAATGGAAATTTTTAGACTTTCTGTGAACAATCACTCAATCGCCACACTTTACTCTTGTTACTTGTGAAGATCCCCCAGCTTCAGACCCCCTTCACCTTTTTCAATTGAGTTTTGTTGCAGCATTGATAATACAATTCAAATTCATAACTTTACACTCAGTATTCCATAATGTCAACGTAAAATCTGAATTCTAGAAATATTTGTAAATTAAAAAACTTAAATATATAATGTACATAAGCATTCACACCCTTTACTTAGTACTTAGCATTTTTGGCAGCTATAACAGTGCAGAGTCTTATGTATAACACAACAAGCTTTGTATACCTAAATTGTGGAATTTTCTGCCATTCTTGCAAATTCCCTCAAGCTGGATATGGCAGGTTGGATGGGGCTGTCTGTGGACAGCCTCATTCAGGTCTCTCCACAGATGTTCAATAGGGTTCAAGGCAGGTCTCTGTGTGGGTCACTCTAGGTCATTTACAGAGTAGTGCTTAAGCCACTCCTGTATTGTATTGGTTGTCTGCTTAGGGCTGTTGTCATGAAGAGGTTGAAACGTTCACCCAGATAGCAGTTCTAGACAGTGGGTAACAGGTTTTTATTGAGGATATATCTGTACTTTGCTCCATTCAGCCTTTCCCTCAACCCTGACCAGTTGCCCAATGCCTGTTGCAGAAAAACACTCTCACAGCATGATGCTGCCACCACCATGCTTCACTGTTGGGATGGTTTTGGGCAAGTGAGGACAGTTTTTGGATGCTGCCTTATTTCCTCCAGACAAATAGTTTAGAATTGAGGTCAAACAGTTCAATCTTGGGTTAATAAGACCAAAGAAACATGTTTCACACAGTCTGAGAGTTCTTCAGGTGCAAGTCTGAAGTCCAAGTGGGCTTCCATGGGTTTTGCACCAAGGAGAGGCTTCTTTCTAGCGACTCTGCCATAAAGCCCAGATTAGTGGAGGGTTGCATTGATGGTTGTCCTTATGGAACTTTGTGCCATCTCCACACAAGATCTCCAGAGCTCAGTCCAGAGTGACCATCTGATTTTTTATCACCTTTCTTACTAAGGCCTTCTCTCTTGCTCAGTTTGGCCAAGTGACCAGCTTTTAAAAGAGTCCTGATTGTACCAAACAACTTACATTTGAGAATTATCGGGGCCATTAAGCTCTTGGGAATCTTTAGTGCAGCAGCAAATTTTGTAGCCATCCCCAGATCTGTGCCTTGCAACAATCTTGTCTCTGAGCTTTTCAGGCAGTTCTTTTAACCTCATGGCTTGTTTTTTGCTTTGATATGCTCTATTATCAGCTGTAAGGCCCTCATGTCTAATCAATAAACTTTTTTACAGGTAGATTCATGTAGACTCCTGGTAGGTTAGGTTTTTTACAGGTAGACTCCTGTCAAGGTGTTGAAACATCTCAGCAACAATCAAGAGAAATGGGAGGCACCTGAGCAAAATGTCACTGTTGTTGCAAAGGGTCTGAATACCTATGTACATGTGATATTTCAGATTTTTTTTTTAATGAAAAAATTATAGATATTTCTAGATTTCCTTTCTTACTTTGTCATTATGGGGTACTGGGTGTTAATTTAATATTATCTGAATGCACTGTAAGGATCTAAAAGAGTTCAAAAGGTTCTAAGGGTTCTAGAAGAATTCTAGAGGAACAAGATTGTCTTACACAAACAAACACAAGAGAGTTTGAGATGTGACTGGAGCAAAATGGCACACTTAACTGAGGGCTTCCAGTGAAGCGTAGCCAGGAGCATGGAAGTACAGGGAACAGAGCAGTAGGAATTCTGGAGTGATCTATGGCAGTAACCTGTAGATCAGCTGGTGAGTGAGGGGAATTAGGGTCCTTATTAAGGGGATGGGTAAATGGAGGACTGGTGTAGGTGATTAGTAGGAGGGAGAGGCTAAGGAAGAGTGTTGAGTGATAGAGGGAGGCGTGGCTGGTGGTTCTCTGACAAAGAGTTAATTGTTAATTTAATATTAAGGTAATATTTAGATTTTTTTGCTCTTGGGCGCTACATCAAGAGTTCTTCCAGTTATTGTGAACTAAACCATTTGCTAATATATGGTTTATTTGACTAATGCCTACATGAGATGTTTATAAGGATTGAGTACATCTTTACTTTTGCGTTTTATAAGAGCCACTTGAAATGTTTTTTGAAAATGTTTGATTAAAACATAAAAAAAGGTTGGATTAAATATTAGATGTCTTTACATAAAATTACTACTATTATATAGATGATTTTTCACACACAGACACATACACTCACACACTGTGTTTTTGTGTGTGTGTGTGTGTGTGTGTGTATGTGTGTGTGTGTGTGTGTGTGTGTTTATTTCTTTTCCGCCATCTTTTCTGCTGGATTTATACACACCATGAGATGCTGGAAACGTGTTTATTTATTATCATTTATCCGGCTGGAAGTTTATCCGGCTGGAGCAATGTTATGACATGTTGTTCTTTTGTTGATTTGGAAATGAATTTCTTTTCTGTTAAATGTCTTTTGTGCAACACAATCTACCCTAAAAAAAACCTTATTGGTGTAGTTAAATTTTTTTTTTTCAAACATTGCAATAATTATTCAGTCACTAAGCACCAAACAATATGTAAGTGCAAAAAGTAAACAATCAAACATTACCTGTGTGTGTGTGTGTGTGTGTGTGTGTGTGTGTGTGTGTGTGTGTGTGTGTGTGTATGTGTGTATGTGTGTGTGTGTGTGTGTGTGTGTGTGTCTGTGTGTGTGTTAGTGGTGGACAGTAATGAAGTAAATGTAATTTGTTACTGGACTTAAGTAGTTTTTTATCTATCTAAGTATCTGTACTTAACTGAAGTATTTCCTTTTGGGGAAACTTTTACTTTCACTTCACTTTCATTTCAAAGTCAAATATCTGACTTTCTACTCAACTTCGTTTTGCAAAATCAGTAGTTAATTTTTATTTATGAGTGGATAAAAACTTAACTAGTCAAGCACACAGCAATCCACCAATCAGGGTAGAGCACATGCTCTGTTTTGAACTTGTTATGATCGCCACTTGGTGGTATCTACTTTTCACCAACATACAGTTCAGCGCCAGTTCAGCAGCAAGCAGAACAGTTTGAAAGTAATAAATAAGGAATAATGGAATAAATGATGATCAGTTTTTGACTCATTTATATCATTCTATCAATAGGTTGGTGTGCTGAGAGTAACATTAGAGTCTTTTTACAAAAACTGAGCTGATTAAGCAAAGAGTCTTGTGGCAAAAATTATAATAGGAACATTATAACTATAATACATCATAGTACTCTGGCTACTTAACTACAGTGAGGAAAATAAGTATTTGAACACCCTGCTATTTTGCAAGGTCTCCCTAGAAATCATGGAGGGGTCTGAAATTGTAATCATAGGTGCAAGTGCACTGTAAGAGACATAATTAAAAAAAGAAAAAAACAGAAATCACAATATATGATTTTTTAACTATTTATTATAGCTGTATGATACAGCTGCAAATAAGTATTTGAACACCTGAGAAAGTCAATGTTAATATTTGGTACAGTAGCCTTTGTTTGCAATTACAGAGGTCAAAAGTTTCCTGTAGTTTTTCACCAGGTTTGCACACACTGCAGGAGGGATTTTGGCCGGTTTCTGGCCTGTCGCTGAGAAACATGGAGTTTGAGCTCCCTCCAAAAATTCTCTATTGGGTTTAGGTCTGGAGACTGGCTAGGCCACGCCAGAACCTTGATATGCTTCTTACAGAGCCACTCCTTAGTTATCCTGGGTGTGTGCTTCGGGTCATTGTCATGTTGGAAGACCCAGCCTCGACCCATCTTCAATGCTCTAACTGAGGGAAGGAGGTTGTTCCCCTTGCAATACATGGCCCCGGTCATCCTCTCCTTAATACAGTGCAGTCGCCCTGTCCTATGTGCAGAAAAACACCCCCAAAGCATGATGCTACCACCCCCATGCTTCACAGTGGGGGTGTTCTTCTTCTTACTCCAAACACGTTTAGTGGAATTATGACCCAAAAGTTCTATTTTGGACCACATGACTTTCTCCCATGACTCCTCTGGATCATCCAAATGGTCATTGGCAAACTTGAGACGTGCCTGGGCATGTGCTGGTTTAAGCAGGGGAACCTTCCGTGCCATGCATGATTTCAAACCATGACGTCTTAGTGTATTACCAACAGTAACCTTGGAAACGGTGGTCCCAGCTCTTTTCAGGTCATTGACCAGCTCCTTCCGTGTAGTTCTGGGCTGATTTCTCACCTTCCTTAGGATCATTGAGACCCCACGAGGTGAGATCTTACATGGAGCCCCAGTCCGAGGGAGATTGACAGTCATGTTTAGCTTCTTCCATTTTCTAATGATTGCTCCAACAGTGGACCTTTTTTCACCAAGCTGCTTGGCAATTTCCCCGTAGCCCTTTCCAGCCTTGTGGAGGTGTACAATTTTGTCTCTAGTGTCTTTGGACAGCTCTTTGGTCTTGGCCATGTTAGTAGTTGGATTCTTACTAATTGTATGGGATGGACTTTATGCAGGTGTCTTTATGCAGCTAACGACCTCAAACAGGTGCATCTAATTTAGGATAATAAATGTAGTGGAGGTGGACATTTTAAAGGCAGACTAACAGGTCATTGAGGGTCAGAATTCTAGCTGATAGACAGGTGTTATTTGCAGCTGTAGCATACAAATAAATAAAAATTAAAAATCATATATTGGGATTTCTGTTTTGTTTTTTGTTTTTTTAGATTATTTCTTTCACAGTGGACATGCACCTATGATGACAATTCAGTCATTCCTCAACAAGCCTTCTTGTCACAATACAAAAAATAGACAGATTTGCCTGGAGACTCCTTCCTTGTTAAATGTTAAAAAATGTATGATAGAAAACTTCACAAACAATAATGACAATTTGTGGACCATCCACCTTAATGAGCTGTTGCTATAGAAACTAGAGTGAGCACATTAATGTGTATAAACCTGTGATTCACTGCTACACTACTGTCAGAGCTGCTGTTGTAAAATCTCCTGCTGAACAATTGAACAAGCAACTTTAACTTGATGCAACATGACGCAACAATAAGCCATAATGAACAAATGCACATAGAAATGTCCAAAATTGTTTTCCGTTATCAGACCAATTTTTCTATTCAGATTAAGCCAGGACATGAGGAATGGATGTGGGTTATGGTACTTTTTGCGCCTGTACTGTTCTCCTTCTCTTCCTTTTTCAGAGCTTTGCTTAAATCATCAGAGTCAATCAGATGCTTGACCTAGAGATCATTTACAGAACCCTGGCATGTCAGCCAACAATCCCAGAATTATCATCATCATCCTCATCAACATCATCATTTTCCTGAAGGTCTGCGCTTTCCTCAGCCCGGTCTGGATGGATGGAGCTTTAAAAAAAAAAAAGGAAAATGAAGCCAGGGTTCACGACCTCACGTCATCGCAGACCAAACAGCCGGGGAAAGGTTTTGTGTTATTGCACATGACAGCTCCCAGATGATCGAATTAAAAGCCGTCTCTGGGACTGAAGTCTCTCTTCTGAGGAGGAGATGACAGACTCCAGAGGCTTTTCTTCAACTCCACTGTTTAGTGCTATGAATATAAAAAAGCCTGTGGATGTGGCAGATCCTGAAGTCACGACAGGGTAAAAGCACGTCTAAAGCTGCTTTCTATGCAAACACACACGTCATTCAGCGCCTGCCTTCACGTCTGTTCACTTTCTCCTCAGTCCAGTTCTGCTGCAGTCACGAGCTTCAACCTGCTGAGAAAGATTTTTCCGACATTTTAAAAAGTGGAATTTTAAAGGCACCATGAAAAAGTATGAAATTCAGATTCATTTGTGGGGATGGGAATATTTAAGTATTCTGACCTCTGAATATAACATCTATTTATCTATCTATCTATCTATATACCTATATATCTGTCTGTCTGTCTGTCTGTCTGTCTGTCTATCCATCCTTCTGTCTATCAGTCTATTTGTTTATCATCTAACAAGTTTAAGCATAGCGTGTCAAGTTTTTGACATTATAGTTCCTTATAGTATAGTGAATAGTATAGTTCATTATAGTATAGTAGCATCTCAGGTGCTTTTTGTGTTGTTTGTTAAGACTTTAGCTCTGTTATTGTTCAGTCCATGGAGAAAGTGTGTTTTGTAATCGAGAATGTTACTAACTAAATAGTGTCATATTTACAAATTAATTTTGTGTAGTTCCCATTTTTCTCTCGAGATCAATTACAAACGCGTTGTGGAATTTGGGCAGCGTGCAACCGTTCCTGATGCAACGCCCTTGTATACGTGATCCTATCACATTGGCCTGGAACAAGACAGACATTCAAGACTATTTTAACTTGTTTGGACGGAACATCCATCCATGCTATCTCTCCATCAGGTTTTTTTTTTTTTGTAAAGATAAATTTCACCCTGGGTAACAGTGTGGAGCTTTAAAAACCCTCCATAAAGCCTAAACGCAAACACGGACCTGTAGCACGAGCTGTCTTGCTCCAAGTTTAGGTTTAGATTTCTATCTGAACTGATTTCCATCTGAATTTGGAGTAAACATAACAGACTCCATCTGGTTCTCTGTAAAAAAAAAAAAAAAAAGGGTGGGGGGGGTGAAATTCTTGAACATTTTCGAGAAATGCCCTTTAACAACATTTTATTTTAGATTATTCTGTATTTTCTGGTTCACATTGTCCTGTTCAGTCATCTTTTGGAATTCTGAATTCTTTCTTTGAGGCGTAAAGGATTCCAACAGCAGTAAACATACATGTTTAAGAGAAAGCTGGAGGAAATGCTGGGATTCATTTGGCAGAAGCCGTGTCCAACCTTCCTCAGCACACATTATACTCAAACGTATGTATTTACGCACACCGGCTGTCTTTTCTCGACCAAAGGGCCTGGTTTGAGATGGGGGGGGTTAAGAATGGGACATCCTGTCCCATCCGGTTTAAAAATAAAAAAACAACAATTTGTCTTTCAATTCAGTAACATTTGATATGAATAGCTCTTTTAACAATAGATGCTGACAGAAAACAGCTCTTTCTCTGTTTGGTTTGTTTAATGTAATTATGTGACATCATTAGATGCCTGTTATTCATATTTTAATACCATATTTGAGATTTACACGCCATGCTGAATCTTCCCTGTACACCCTCACCATTCCCTCGGAACAAAAACTGTTCTCTGTTGTTGTTTTTTTTGTTCAAGATTACAAATGTACTTCTCTTCCCCTCAGCTTTCTTTATATCTAGGACATTTCAAACTTGGCTAATTCCACAGAAGACTCTTAATGCTACAGTATTTGCTTTTAAATTAACCCCTTTAGTCTCCATTATGGTTTGATTTTCATGTGATATTTGTGCTCATTGATAACTTAGAACCCATTTAAGTAACCTTGATGTAAAGCAAAATATCTTTATCTTCTCTGGTGATCTAGGAATTTAAAGTCTCTCTCTGATCTCTAAGCTCTCATTTGTCTTACATTTTTTCTCAGTTGCTTTGGAACGTTTCTCAGATCAGAAATAAAAATGAAACTCTTTGTTTAACCTTCACATCATTTAGTCATTTGTGCACATCATCAAAAATAACCTCTTTGCTTTGATCAAATTGTGAATGCTTTTGTACATTTATTCAGTCGATTGTGTACAAGTGTCTGCTGTTTCCTACATTATTAGTTGTTTGTCATGTTGATCAAAATATATTATACTGGTTTCACCTGAATAGCTTTAACCCCCAAAACGTCTCCTGAATGCAAAATGGCATCATCAGTCATCTAAATTTTCTATTAAACTTTTTTTTTTGTAAATGTGACAAATGAATCTTTAATTTCACTAATGAAGGAAAATTGTATGGCATCAGATCAACCAATGTGAATCTTGTGAACTTTTACCTTCATCTCTCAAAAGTAAGTATTTGTGTCAATGAACATATCATTCCCATCAGAATAAAAATTCCCTTTTCATTGTTCACAAACAAAATCATCAAAATCTTTAGTCATGTTGTCACTATGACGCTGCACAGTTTCAGAATTTCTTCATATAAACTACAGTATGGATCACAGTGATTGACTATGGATTTCAGCAGCACAAATTCATTTATTTGATTGCTTATTTAATTTATATTGATTGAAAGAGACCGGACAGGATTCACACTTTTACTGTACTGTAATAGAGTTAGTTTCTTGGTTGTTTATCCATTTTCAGAAATTGTAATTCTGTGTTTTTTCTGTCGCCAATTGAAGTTTCACAAGATTCACCTTTTACCTATTTTAGAGAACTAGTTGATCATTGGTTGATCTGATGAATACACTCTTCTTCACTAGTGACAAGATTCATCTGCACAATTCAACAATTCAAGTTACATTTACAGAGAAACAGTTTAATATAAATTTTAGATGACAGATGATAACTAATTAAACTATTTTGCATTCAATGACTTATACAATGTAGTGATGCTGAGATGTTTTGGGAGTTAAGACTATTCAGGTGAAACCAGTATAATATATTTTGATCAACATGACAACTGATAATGTAGGAAACAGCAGACACTTGTACACAATCGATTAAATGATGTACCAACGCATTCGCAATTTGATCAAAGCAACAAAAAATGTTCTTATGATCAGCACAAATTACTAAATGATAAAGGTTTAAAAGGAGTTTTGAGAATTTCATTTATGATCTAAGAAACGCTCCAAAGTAACTGTTAGAAATATTGAATCTGTGCACCATCATACATACTGAAAACATGACTAGACAACAGGGACTTTTCATACTGATGGGAATGAGATGTACATTGACACAAATACTTACTTTTGAGAGATGAACTAAGGATTTTGAGAAAATTGCAGGCTTTTGCAAGAAATCCAATGTATTGTGCTGTTTGCACAAATTGTTTTGAGAATGTACTTATTGGCTTGCAAATATTAAGAATGATTTGAGAAATGCTCCAAAAAAATAATATATATTACTGCTGGTTTAAAATTATGAAAACATAGTTTCTTTTTGCTGCCACATTTAATCTGTATTTTTTTTGTTGTTGTTGTTTTTTTTTTTATTTTTTTTTTTTGCAAGCTGCCTAACTGAGCTGAAGGACAGAGTGGCAGCACTGTAAAACCAACCACAGGATCTGCTGGTCATTTTAACAATTTCTAAACGACAATATTTCTCTATGCAGCCTGGAGAAGGAAATAGGAGATCAAAGGCTTCAGTGTCTCACTTTAAGGAGCTTTAAGGTGTAGTTGAAAATTATTAGGTGTATTTTTGGAAGCTAAACACTTGGATGAAACTACAGTTAGGAATTTTTTCTAGAGGGTGAAAGTGGGGGGTCCAGGGCCTTGTCCCCTGAGTCTCCTCACTCTCTTCACCCTCTGAGCTGCTCATGACTGCAACACTTCTCTGCTCAAACCCGATCTTCTCGGGAGGTGCAGGGAAATCTTGGGTTTCTTCATTGACTTCCTTTAAGCTTTGATCATTCGTAAGCTGAGTGTATCATTTATAACAATAACGGCTGTGTTTAAATGGACGTCCTTCAAAATGTTTGCTTTACTCCTTCTTTTTCAAGGGGTTATTATCATACACTGCTATTTAAAATAAAATACAACGAATATATATATATATATATATATATATATACACACACACACACACACAAAATCCTGGTGAAAACTTCCCAAGGAGGAACACACTTGCTTTAGGTGTAGCAGAAACGAATGTGATCCCTGGCATATGGCGATAATTTTGGAGGGAAAAAATAGTTACAGCCTAAAAACACATGTAAAAGACATTGACATATCGCAGATCAAAGTCGAATCGAGCTTTCATGTTGGAGATGCATCAACAAATGATGTCCATGTGTCATAGTGGGTTTAGTCTGTACCTGCACACACACACACACACACACACACACATACACACATGCTATAGCAGCAGCTATAATGATACAGACAAGGATGATTTGAACACTGGGCCTCAAGTAGCACACTGGACAAGAGGGAATTTATTATTTCACAGAAGCATTTACACAACAAATCTGGTGTATGTATGTATGTGTGTGTGAGTGTGTGTGTGTGTGTGTGTGTGTGTGTGTGTGTGTGTGTGTGTGTGTGTGTGTGTGTGTGTGAACCTGCAGTTAAAAAATGAAATTCCATTTTTTATTACTAAGCCTGTGTAAATCGCTAAATTAGCAAACATACAAACATGAACCTTGTATGCTGATAGTGGACCTTGACAGTTTAAATCCCATTCATTCCATTTCCACAACAATTTAATAAGCATCTGATTTAATTATTCCAAGTGTCTAAATAAATGGCACCCTACAAATGGAGGAAGAGTTAACATGTGCTTACTGCATTCCAATTATCAGCATTGGATGAGCTGCATTATTGGTGCTCTTTCACAGTTTAATTATCTATGAGATTTGCATTTTCTGGATGTGACTAAATGTGCTGTGAATAAGTAATTTGTTTATATTAATCATTTTAATAACATAATTATAAAGAAATCACCTAAAGCCTTTAGATATCTGGTCGGATTTTTTTAGTTTGGTTTGGCTGAATTTAAATGCAAATTTACTCTTATTTGTTAAAAGAAATTAACAATTAAACAAGACCTGGTTGTGTTTTTGTTCAGCCTGCGTTGTATTTGTGATATTTTTAGCTACTCATAAGCTTGCTGTAACCCAACCCATGCAGAGACTGTGATTGTGAGTGACAGCTGACTGTGAAAACTTGGATTGAATGCTGTCACATGACTGGACATCTGGAGTTCCCAGTACACCCCCTGTGCCTGGTTTACTTTGTGCAGTGTTGATGTGCGTGTAGGTTTCATACGCTGAGATAAGATCACAATTCTGTGTGTATTCTTTACGTCCAACAGGACCAGTGAGCACAGACTTCCAGAGCAGATGTAAGTTTATGCCACGTCTTAAAGCCAAGTGGTTCCTTCTCCAAACTGCAGCCAGTCACGCTAGACAAAAACAGGAAGTGGGGTGAAAGGGCACACTTCCTTTATCTTCCTTTATTATGGTTTCTTGACACTGAAGAGGAGGATATTCTCATAAGATGCAACCTGATTGATTTGGGAGGTTATTTTTGGTGTAAATTGATCTCACATTCTTGGTCGTCTTTTCGCTGCCCATCTCTTGGAGTTGGAGATGAATGTGCTGCTTCTTTTGTCGCTTCATCATGTCTCCTTGTCTGCTTTGTGTCAGTTAGGTTCCTGCGAGAATTCTTTAAAGGTGCGGGCTCTTCTCTGTCTTAAAGCTTGAGGGATGAGGGAGGACTGGACATAGCGATGGATTGAGTGTTTCCATGCTCTCCATGTTTCTTTGAAGGAGGAAATTAAAGTTATTGTATGAGGGTGAGGATGAAGATAGTTACACTCTCTTTCATAGCTGCTAACAGCATATCTACAGGATTTCAGAAGCTGCTTGTCTCTTCTATCTTCTCTGACAGAGCTTTAAGCATTGAATTTAATAAGACTCCTACATTTTTATGTTATGTTGCTTCTCAAGTGTATGTGTGTACCATAATTTGTCTAAATTTATAGATCACTGTCAATGTCAAAGGCTTTTATAATTCGTAATAGTTTTTTCTATTTAAAAAAAATATATAAACAACTAGTAGCCTTTTGACCATCATGCCCTTGACCAGGCAGTCACTAAGAATGAATGATTGTACACCGTAAATGCTCAGACTAAATGCCTTTTGAGCATCCATTAATATCCATTACAACACATTTGTTCATACTGAGTCATGTATGTAAGTGTATTTATAGTCATTTATTTCACTCAGCAAGTGTTTTGAGCACTATCACTGTGATAACTCTACGTGAGAGTGAGAAACCTGTTAAATAGTGATGACAGGTTATGTGTGAGCTCTTTGATAAGGTCTTCCATCTCTTCATCAGGGTTCTATTGGGATATCAATCTCCAAAACTATTATAGTTCAAAACATCTGCCGAGCTCCGAATGTCTTTATATAGCTTTAGGGGGGCGGGGGGGGAGCTTTTGAAGATTACTTGGGTCTCTTTTTGGTTTCTTAAACTTTCATTGGTACAGTATCTTATTCCAACTTACTGTAGTGAAGATGATATTGTGGTACAGAACTCCAGGGTCAAAACAACATGAATGCAAAATCAAGCATGTCAGTCGAATGGAGATATTCACAGATCAGGCATAACTTGATGGCCACCTGCCTAAGATTGTGCTGGTCTTTTGCTGCCAAAACAGTCCTGACCCAGCATTAACTTTTTCAGCAATTTGAGCTACATTATCTCATCTGTTGGATCGGACTACAATGGGCAGTCTTTGCTCCCCACATGCAAACAATGAGCCTTAGCTGCCCATGACTCTGTCACCAGTTCACCACTGTTCCTCCCTTGAACCACTTCTGATAGATACTGACCACTGAAGACTAGGAACATCCCACAAGAGCTGCAGTTTTGGAGATGCTCTGACCCAGTCGTCTAGCCGTCACAATTTGGTCCCTGACAATTTGGTCCCTGTCAAAATGTTCACTTGCTGCCTAATATATCCCACCTACTAACAGGTTGCATGGTAGTGAAGAGATAATCAGAGTTATTTACTTCATTTGTCATAATGTTATACCTGATCGATGTAATTTTTATAAATGGGCTCTAGCTGTATGTTTGTGTGGTGCTATGTGATGGACTGACATTTCATCCAGGATTTATTCCCAATTTTGTCTCCAGAGTCACTATGTACCTTTGTGATCACAATGCGGATTTTCCTGAAGATCTGATTAAGCTTTTCTTGCACAAGATGGAATATTTAGTTCTTTTGTGAGGAGGTAGGAAAGAAAAAAAAAATCCCTGTTGTGGTAATACTCTTCCAAATAAGAGAGTCCACACTCGGGCAGCTGGTGAGCAGACGTCTATCATCTTGTCCTTATTCACCTTTTTAAAAAGAAAGTCTCTAGCTAGCTCTTTCTCATTCTCACTCTCTTTCTTTGATTCCAATCTTGGCACCAAATAAGGCTTTTCTCCCCCAGATGGCTTCGCATCCTTTAAGAAAGAAGTTAGGGAGAGAGAGTATGAGTAGGAGAGAGAGATAGACAGATAGGGAGAGAGAGAGAAAGAAAAAGCCTGAAGGCAGAACCACTGCCTGGTTCCTTCCCGCCTGCCTGCACATGGATGGATGTGCACTCTGATGGATGCCTGTGATAATTGTGAGAAGGGATTATCCTGGCCATGCTGTCTACACACACTTACACACACATACACACACACACACACACACACACACACACACACACACACACACACACAAAAGACTAAAATACGGTGGCTAGACAGAATTAATAAGGATCTTCTTTGTTGTGACTAGTCCCTGGTTTGTACTGAGCATATCACAGGGGTGCAGTTGCTTTTAGGGAAATTGCTGAATTAGAGGTTTAAACCTCTAATCGGGATCCGGATGCTAAATTCAGACCATGCAACTGGCCCAGCTACTCTCATAAACCTCATGATAGCAAGAACACATCACTGGGAACAGTTTTGTCTTTTTTTCTTTTTTTTTTTGTGGTGTATGAATAATTCATGCACTTAAATATGGACCTAACTCCATTCTACCCTCAAGTGACTTCACTTCTGTAGGAGGAGTTGTGTTAAAATACTGAGGTGATCTTTTTCTGAACAGTGCTTTGTTTTAGCTGGACAAACTATGGCTTGGACCCTCAATTATTAAAAGTACCCTTGAAGCATACATTGTTCAAGTGCTTGTACAGTATCAACTGGGTAAGTGTGCAGTGTAAACCTCAAATTATTTTTTCTTTTTAATACCTAGAACTTGTTAAGCCTTTAAAATGTAGCTCTTGTTTTGAGGTACACTCTTAGGGAAATCGTTTCTTCAAGTGTTCCTTAATTATTTTTCCGATAAATAAGAATTCTAAACGGATTCTACTTCCAAGTTTTCTAATAGAGAAATGGTTGTTGTAAGAAAATACAGCTATAAGGAACTACCCATAACCACCATTACTTTAGGTACTTCAGGTCATGCTTGTGTTGAATATGGTATGATGTTACAATCTGTCATATATCACATGTATATCAACAGAAATATATTTTATATTTCAGTATTTACTAAATACATTTTATATAAATATATACTATATATAGTGCATCTGAAAAGTATTTACAGCACTTCACTTTTTCCACATTTTGTTATGTTACAGCGTAACCCTAACCCTAACCCGTAATCCCAAAATGGATTAAATTAATTATTTTCCTCAAAATTCTACAAAAAAAAAAAAAACTCAAAATGAAAATGTGAAATACATTTGTTTGAAATCCTTGCAAGTTTATATAAAACAAAAAAAGTAACAAAATAAATCACATGTACAGTTTTTGTTCAATACTTTGTCGCACCTTTGGCATTAATTACAGCCTCAAGTCTTTTTGAGTATGATGCTACATGCTTGGCACACCTATTTTTGGGCAGTTTCTCCCATTCTTCAATGCAGTACCTCTCATGCTCCATCAGGTTGGATGGGGAGTGTCAGAGCACATCCATGTTCAGATCTCTCCAAAGTGCTCTGGAGCAGGTTTTCATCAAGGATATCTCTGTACATTGCTGCATTCATCTTTCCCTCAATCTTGACTAGTCTCCCAGTTCTTCTCGCAAAAGAATTGTGGTATTGGCCAGGTGATGAGCGATGCCTGGTTTCTTCCAGACATGATGCTTGACATTCAGGCCAAATAGTTTAATCTTTGTTTCATCAAACTAGAGAATTTTTTTCTCATGGTCTGAGAGTCCTTCAGGTGCCTTTTGTCAAACTCCAGGCGGGCTGTCATGTGCCTTTTACTGAAGAGTGACTTCCATCTGGCAACTCTACCATACAATCCTGATTGGTGAATTGCTGCAGAGATGGTTGTTCTTCTGGAAGCCTTTCCTCTCTCCACAGAGAAACGCTAGAGCTCTTTTAGATTGACCATTGGATTTGTGGTCACCTCCCTCCTCTGACTGCTCAGTTTGGCCAGGCAGCCTGCTCTAGGAAGAGTCCTGGTGGTTCCAAACTTTTTCCATTTATGGATGATGGAGGCCACTGTGCTTATTGGGACCTTCAGTGCTGCAGAAATTCTTCTGTACCCTTCCCCAGATATGTGCCTCGATACAACCATGTCTCAGAGCTCTACAGACAATTCCTAGGACTTCATGGCTTGGTTTGTGCTTTGACATGCACTGTTAACTGTGGGATCTTATATAGACAGGTGTGTGCCTTTCCAAATCATGTCCAATCAACTGCATGTACCACAGGTGGACTCCAATCAAGTTGTAGAAACATCTCAAGGATGATTACTGGAAACAGGATTCACCTGAGATCAATTATGTGTTTCATGGTAAAGGCTGTGAAAACTTATGTACATGTGATTTATTTTTTTAATTTCTAATACATTTGAAATCTTCTTTCATGTTGTCATTATGGGGTATTGTTTGTAAAAGATTTAAGGAAAATAATTAATTAAATCCATTTTGGAATAAGACTGTAACATAACAAAATGTTAAAAGAATGAAGCGCTGTGAATACTTCTGGATGCACTGTACTTGGTAAAGCAAATGAATGGTATGAGATACATTTTTATGAAAGCTACTTTTTTTTTTGAATATCCCCAAAAATAAAGAGAACCTATAACTCAAGAAGCTTTAATGTATTGAATATTCTTTATGTATTATTGTGACTTCATCCAGACTCTCATCCTACAACCTTCCAAAATACAAAATTGTATACTTATCCACATAATTATGTTATAAATTGTATAATATCCTGGATGTGTGTGTGTGTGTGTGTGTGTGTGTGTGTGTGTGTGTGTGTGTGTGTGTGTGTGTTTGTGTGTATGTGCCCTGCATAAGACTAAGGAACCATATCTAAAATATATTTTACAGAAACATCAGAAAGTCAAAATGAAAAAATAAAAAAATTTTCACAGACAACTTAATGATTTCAAGCTAAAGATCATTGGAGCAGGAGATGATCCATCCATGTGCTCTGTAATCGTGGGTGGAAAGTGTCTTCATCAGGGTTCGGGGATGAAGTGTGGAGGGCAGATGGGATATTGTGTGAGGTGGTGTGCTTGCAAACCACTTTCAAGCCCACTTCAAATCATCTGCCAGGCTTTGAGCATCTCGATTTGTGGATTGAAAAAGAACCATAGAAATGTGATCTTGGCCTGTATTCTTTACTTGTTCCCCAAAACTCAAAAGTGCAAGCGTTTTCCTAACAAAAAAGATTTCAACGTAGAACTCTTTTAGATTAAAGTTAAAAACCCTCAATATTCAAAGAACTCATTGTCTAACCCTAAATACTGTAGTTGTTTATTTATTTGCAACCCTAAAAAACATTTTAAAAAGGTGGTTCTTTAATGGGGTTCTTTATGTATTGTCGGCTCATGGTGCTCCAAAAAGGGTTCTAGGCTGAAAATCTCACTTTTTCAACCTAAACCTTTTAATGAGGATAGTTTCGCTAAGCACACAGAAACTTCCTTAAAAACCCAGTACCATCAATAAAAGATTTAATTGTAGCACATTCATTGTTTGTTCAACTCATCAATCCCTAAAACAGAAAAGGGGTACTTTTGGGTCTATTACACTCTCTTTATCGAAAAAGTTGGACCAGTCTAGAACCTTTTTTTTTAAAGGCCAAAAAAATGTACATGAACATTAATAATAACTTGTCTAAAAGTGTATCATGTCGGTTGTTTTAAATCTAGAACCCTAAATGCTTCATCCAACTCTGTAACAGAAGGTTTAACTTTCAGAAGTCTATTCCAAAGAGAATAATCTTTAGATAACTAAAGATCCCACTAGGAAATACAGAGTAACTCATCAAATACTCTAACAAATTAAAGTGGGAGTCATACAACCAAATATAGAAAATTATACATTCTATGTGTTTTGATGAAGCCCCTAGAAAAGAAAAAAGCGGGCTCTAGAGGGTCTTGAATAAGGCCAGGAGCAGTTGGTGCGGGTGATGTGCAGGGATATGAAGACAGGTATATATGGATGGCGGGTTAAAAGGTGGAAAGTGGATGGATTTTATCTCGGCAGAGTGGAAAGACAAAGCAGAGAGAGAAAGTGATTGGGAGATGGTTAGACGGTGAGAAAGAGAGAAAGAGAGCGATCGAGAGAGGTTTTAGAGGGGCAGCTGCTGGATTCCAGTGCCGGTCTGTCGTACAGCGGGAGAGGACCTTTAGCTGAAGTGTTTGTGGGGCCCCTGTGGTTTTTCAACCAATAAATCCACTGAACGTCTTTAATACGCACCGAGTGTGCAGGCAGAGGAGTGCTGAAGGATGTATGGCCATTACTCAGCGGCCCACATCTGAGAGAAGAGTCCCGGCCTGGCCTGCACCATAAAGCCCTCTCTCCGCCCCTGTCCGCTTTGGGAGCTTGCACTGGCAGCTCTGCTGAGGTGTGAAAATGAATGGATCTTTGCTTTGATAAGCTCCATGTGGTTACAGTCAGCAATTTGCAGTTCAGGACAGGTAGCGCATTCCCACCGTACTGTCCATACCCGGGTCCTTTATCTACACTCTAAAAAACATTGGATCATTCAGTGCTAAAGTTATTTCTGTTGTGGAAGGTTTATGTGGAGAACCCAAAAACAAATAGGAAACTAACAACCTTTAATTATCTAGTGAGTTTGTTAAAGAAGGTGGACCAGTTCTGCAGCAGGTAGCAATGTTGCCTTACAGCTTAGGTCTCTGTTTCAGACCTGAGCTCAGGGATTTTCTGTGAATGTCCTAACTGCGTCCATATGGGTTTTCTTTCCTCAGGTTTCCTCCAGCCTAGGGTTAGGTTAGGTTGGGTTGGGGTTTCTGTGTGTGTGTGTGTGTGTGTGTGTGTGTGTGTGTGTGTGTGTGTGTGTGTGTGTCTGTGTGTCTGTGTGTCTGTGTGTGTGTGTGCTTGGTGCCCTGTGATGGACTGGCTTTCCATCTATGGTGTGTGGCTTCGGATTTCCTGTGACCTTTGAACCATTCAAGAACCCTTTTTTTTTTCAAAAAAGAGTATTTCTTACCAAGGTAAGTTTGTTTTACAAATTCATTGCTCATTATCTTCTTAATTCCTAAAACCTCTCAGGTGTTTTGAAACACCTTAAAACTTGGTACACTCCTGGAAAACTCCTGTTTCTTTAAGACATCATTGGACATT
>MU583252.1:1696099-1804386 GCA_024362625.1 Silurus asotus
TGAAACAAGTGCTGAACATCATTGAAAAGAAGGTCCGCAACATGGAGAAGAGAAAGGTATCAGTTTACCCGGTTGGATGTTAATCACCAGACAACAGTGCAGATGCACACCAGACCAGACGAATAACACAGCACTTAATACATGAAGTAATCAAAAGTTTGTGGACACCTGGCCTTCATATTTGTCATTGGTGTACCCCTGCTACAGAAATTCACATAATTGTCTAAAATTGTGTTATAATTTTCCTTCACTTTAACTGTTAAGGCATTAGTGCGCAAAGCTAATTGAAATACGAAGCATCACTTGTGATCACGATGTTTCCACTTCAACCAGAAGTCAGGAAAGGACTCAAAGGTGCTGTTCCCTCATTTTAAGTGGTCAATAGCGTTTGGCGTACCCCACCGCCCGGTTTAAACCACTTTTGACAACAGGCATGAGCAATAATCGCTTGGAGAGGATTTTCCCCACATTCAACTTACCTGACTTAAAGACAAACATCTTGGCAATCAGGCTGAATCAGTTTCAGCTCAGATTTCTGTATAATCTTGTGGGTAACATTCCTAATCAGACACATTTTCCTTTTGATTTAATTTTGATTTCTGGTATGAGTGGAAGAACTCCTGCACTTAGCCCTGCTGAGCTCAGCCACACCTTTTGGAATGAATTTGGAGCCTTTTTACTCAAAAATCAATCTCTAGTCTTGTTAATGCTTTTGTATGTGAAGAGAAGAGAAGAGAAGAAACCCCACAGCACACTCCTAATTGTGGTATCAACATTTTTTGGAACAGTGGTGCTTATATTAACACAATATGGGGAATTAAATGTAATTGTGTAATGTGTGTGTTGGGGGGAGATGCAATGTAATTAACATGCACCTGCTTTTTATTTTATTTTGTTTGAGCAAAATTGTATTCAATATCAATCATGATGTACATCTAGAATATTGACACTTGGGTAGTGTTTTGCTCTGGTATTTAACTAGAAGCTCTGCCCTCTCTTGTAAGTAATATTAGCACACACTCTTAAAAATTAAAGATTCTGGAGGAGGAAAGGGCAGAAAATCTTTGATTTGAGAAGAAAAGATTAAATCGGAGTGAATAACACTTTGCTAAAAAAAAAAATGTAAAACTCTGATTAGATATCTAAACCTCTCCCAGGAATATTGTGGTTAAACTAAATTGCCAGGGTTTAATTTATTTAAAATAAACACTGGACATTAAGCTTGCTGTAAATGTTCTGTCATGAATTGCGACAACTACTGACTGAGGTCACTAATTACTCTCTCATTTTCAGTCCAAGCTGGAAGACTACAAGACACGGAAGACCAAAGGAGAGCGGCTAAATCAGGATCAGCTGGTTTGTACTAGTCTTGAATTAGTTTAGTTTTTAGTCGCTTATTTATAGCTTATGTAATAAATGACACTGCAATGGATATCGTGCGTGTTTGGTTCAGACCATAATATACTGCATGACCTGGAATTGTTATACTACAGTGATTTGCTAAAGGGTATAGTGTCAAAACATAAATGTCAGGTCCCACAAACACTTGTTTAATTATGGCAAAAGTCCAAAAGGTGTGCTTGTTCCTGTAAAAAGAGAGAAAAAAATTAGAAGCATAGTTTTTGTAAATGATTTATTTGGAACCTCTACCTAATCAGAGATGACGACTAATATGTATTGCATTGCTATCTCTGATTAGGTGGAGCTTCCAAATAAATCATAATTTACAAACACTATGCTCCTTCATTGCTAATTAGTGACTGTGCAATATACATTTCTTACCCTTTTGTTAGTTCCCCATCAGAAATTAAAAGGGAATTCTGAAAAAAAAACATTTCTAGACAGACAAGTATAAGTGCATTGTCACCTGTTGGTGTACTTGTTTTTTTTTTTGTGTGTGTGTAATATCAGTTGGTTCTAGTTGATGGTTAGTGTCAAATTAAGTGTAAAACCCTGTTTTTTTTCTTGTTTCTGCTGTCAAGTGAGCCAGTTCAGCTTTCATCACGTTTTTCAGATAGTGTGCTTTGCATCAGTTCCTTTTCACCACTATTTCCTCTATGAAGATGTGTGTGGGTGAAACTGATTGAAATGAAATTCAATGCTAAACATTTAACAGTATTGAGTACAGCATCAGTTGATTAATGTATAATTGTGTAACATGACGATTTCAAAGTTGATGATTTTTTTTTTCTCTTAGTTGGAGTTTTATTTAAATGCTGTTAAATTACATGGTCATGTTTAACTTTTCTCATGATGGTGTATTAAAGCCTTTTAATGTTGATTTCTGACCCTTTTTTCTTTTTCTAATTTAATTTGTTTTTTCAGGACGCTTTGTCCAAGGCTCAGGAGGTGGCACACAACTTGGACTTTGCTCGGGAGCTGCTGAAAAGCTTCTCGACTTTAAATATCGAGGTTTGTTGCAAGTTCAGTCTTTTATATTTCTTTGCTATTCAGCCTTTTTCCGTGCATAATTGCTTATTTGTTTTGCAGATCCAAAAGGCAGTGAAGAAGACTGCGCGGCGGGAGCAGCTGAAACGTGAGGAGGCCGAGCAGCGGCGCCTGAAGGCTGTGCTGGAGGTGCAGTATGTTCTGGACCAGCTCGGCGAGGAGAGCGTGAGGCAGGAGTTGAGGCAGGTGGAACGAGGGAACGATGGGCCTCTGCTCACTGAAGCAGAGCTCACTGGACTTGACGACTTTTACAAGTTGGTCGGCCCAGAGAGGGACCCGAATATCAGGTAAAAAAAAAAACAATGAATTTGAGAAGAAAAAGAACAGAAAATATGCTAATTTACATTTGGTGTACAGAATTCTGTTTTATAGTTTAAATATTAAATACATTTAATATTTAAACTATAAAACAGAATTAGTGTTTCCTATTGTCTCTTTCAGAAATTGTCTATGAGCCAGGGGAATCAGAAACCTGGATAAAAATAAATATCCTATCAGGATACTTGTGCAGGTTAAATTTAAAACATTCAGTTTGCTTGACAAGGTTTCTGCCTGTCTTTTTCACTCGTCCAGGCTGACTGATCAGTTTGAAGAAGCGTCTGTTCATTTGTGGGAGTTGATGGAAGGAAGAGACAAAGCTGTGGCAGGAACCACATGTAAGTCCTCACATGAAAATGCATCATCCATATTTAATTGTATACAGTGAGATGAGGATTAACATGCTGTAGAGTTTTTGAAATTAGAATCACAAATAGAATTGAATCAGACTTGTGTTGTGTCTTGTGGACCATCTGACAATTTTAGATTGTATTGATTAGTGCTCGCTGCAGCTGTCCCACGTTTTTCATCGCAAGGTGTAATGATGTGAAAATTGAACTTTTTTATTTTTTTTTATTTCCAATCCAATTTCTTGGTGTTCTGAAATGTACTGTTTGTTCTGAAGGCTGCCCTTACAACATTTGAAAATTAATAATAAGTATTTGCTCAGTCTGGGACAAAAACAATTCCTTGTAGTTCATATAAAAAATTAAGCATTGAGGCAAATTTTGTCTCGATTCCTCACGATGTTTGTTCTTCGAGCATTGTTTCCCCACGGACTATTATCTCGGACACCTCCTGCTAAACTATGGACCGGTCTGGGTTCATGTTTATAAACCTTTCCACGCAAAGGTTGTATGCCAATTCCTGCTGTTTCCACATTGTGCGTACACAACGCTCAGTTTACTTACAGGTGCACATTTTCTCCCAATGTGTTTTATTTATTGTATATAAATCACAACTTTTGTGTGGAATGTGCCGTACTTGTGTTTTTTAACCACGTTTATAATCCCTGGACAGGTAAACACAGATGCTGCAGAATAAAAATAGAGCGAAGACAGTGAGGGGCAGGGAAAAGATTTAGGCCAAAAGACACCACAAAGTTATCAAAGTTTGGCATCATTTCAAACTAGTTTACCTTTTTAAAAACAATTTGAATGTTTTTTAGATTCTTAATTTTTTTTTTTTTTTTTTTTTTTCCAATATGGCAATTAAATGCACTAAAAAAGGAAACAATACTTTTTTTGTCTTTAAAAGACTGGTCTTATTTTCTCTATTTAGTGTTGCTGTTTAATGAAGTAATATTTCATTGCAACGTGGACAAGTGGTAATAACAAGTATGCATTTGAAAGCCTGTTCTTATAGCTGCAATATTTACTTTTTACATTTTTTTTTTTATCCAATATGGCAATTAAATGCACTAAAAAAGGAAACAATACTTTTTTTGTCTTTAAAAGACTGGTCTTATTTTCTCTATTTAGTGTTGCTGTTTAATGAAGTAATATTTCATTGCAACGTGGACAAGTGGTAATAACAAGTATGCATTTGAAAGCCTGTTCTTATAGCTGCAATATTTACTTTTTACATCTGTTAAATTTAATGGTCAATGGCTTTCATTTATTGAAAGCATTCATGACCCTTTTCTGTTTTGTAGATAATGCCCTTAAGGACACTCTGGACAAGATACTGCTCAGCGGCTACTTCGACCAGACACAAACGCACCAGAATGGAGTGTGTGAAGAAGAGGAGGAGGAGGAAGAGCAGCAGCAGCAGCAGCAGCCACAGCTGCCACCTCCTATAGAGCCAGCAGAGTGTGAGGAGCAGCCAGCAGAGCCAGGTGTGTATCATGCACATATGACTCTAATGGTCTTTCTGGTGCTAGTGTTTAATGTCCTGTTTCTATTTTACAGAAGGGTCAGTCACTCAAGAATTCACTGAGCCCATTGAAGTGGAAGCAACAGAGGTTGGTATTTATTTTTATTTTTATTTTTTTGTAAAGTAGTGTTTTATTCATTGTGAATGAATACCCCCAATGTCTAACATTCGAAATTTTGATTTTGCAGTTTGTAAACCGAAAGTTCATTCCAGAAGCCACTTATAACACCAGTGCTGACAAAGAGCAAGCAGGAGAATGGGCTGTGAGCTCTGAGGTGAGATTTTCGTCATTAAATCATTTTCAAACTTGGCATTGTGGCAAAGGTTTCCTTAGTGGAGCATAGTGAAAAGTGAGCCTGTGAGTGTTCCGTGACCATCTCAGGCTTAATTCACACTTTGATTCCTGTTTTAAAAAATGATCATGGCAGGAAATGTGATGGATGGCAGGTGAGTGTGAATGCTTTGTCAACATAATTACTCAGGTTGATCATATCATTTCTGGTAGTGTTGGCCTACATACTATTACAACTAAACTTGCATGTGGAACACCTATTTGTTTAATCCTATTCAAATGGGCATTCCAATCAATTAGGAGCCATACCGAATCGCCTGTGAAATCAGTTGATCTTGGCTTTCAGCAGAAAGGTGTAGCTTCTGCTTCTGTACCAGTCATTTCTGGATCAGATACTGTGTGAAAAATGACTAGTTTGCTATTTCTTATTTTGTACAGATTGTAAGCTCCCTCCAGCAGCAGCCACAGCCTCCTCCTCAGCCTCAGCAACCTCCTTCGTCAATGAGCCCGGCTCTGGTGAGCCCGGAGACCCACTCGCTCGCCCCTGTCCTTCCTCCCACCTCAACTGACCCATTGGTCAGAAAGCAAGCTGTGCAGGACCTCATGGCACAGATGCAGGGCACTTACAATTTCATGCAGGTCAGCAGTTTGTTACATCATGACGTATTGATAACTAATCGCACGCTGCTTCTATAATTAGTTTTTTTTTTTTTCTTTTCTCTTTTTCTTACTGTCAGGACTCTATGCTGGACTTTGATGGACAGCCTCTGGATCCTGCCATTGTATCTGCCCAGCCTATGAAATCTGCACAGATGGTCTGTGCTCCAGGTAAAGATAAGGTTGCAGAATTGTTAAATGGTAGCAGGTTTCATATTTTCCCAGTCATGATTTTCTGTAATGTGGCAGCCATTTAGTTTCAGCCTTTTATTAGTGATCAGTGCATGTTTGTCTGAAAATGGGTCTGTTTAGCATGAGATGACAATGAAATTCTTGTTTTTGATTGTGTGCAGCTCACACAGAATCTCGACTCCCTCAACACAGCACTGTTCCCGTACATCCAGAACCCACACAAGTAAGTACACAAGCAGGAGGAGCAATAGCTTTTTTATTTTTTTGGTTAAAGTCTCCAATGTTTGATTCTTGTGTTTTTAGATTCCCATGGTGTCTCCTCCCACTGAAGCATACCCTTCTACGCCACCCCTCTACCAACCTCCCCACAGCACAGACCCTCGTCCTCAACCAGACCCCATTGATCCTCTCCAGGTATTTTCTTTGACAGTCATGTACAGCAATTGGAATGTTATTCCATGTCTATTGTGGTGTTTATTTTTTGGTTGTGTAATAGGTGTCCATGCCCCTGTCATCTGAGCAGCCCCCTGCCCCATCGTCTCAGCCCCAGGCCTTTCAATCAGTCTCCAAACCCCTGCACAGTGGCATCAACGTAAACGCAGCACCATTCCAGTCCATGCAAGCAGTAAGATCGCTTTTCCTTACTATCATTTTTGACTGAAAGAACTTTTGATAAGTGTTTACCAATAAAAGCCTTACTCTGTCCTCTGTTTGGGCCAATCCATACACTGGAATCTTGTAAAACAGAGACTTATTTTAAAAAAAATATGGAAGACCCTGTTTGTGAACAAGTTAATTCTTTTGTAAACACACATGCGTGCATCCAAAAATGATTAGGTTTGAAAGACAGTCGCAGAAGTTTTATTTCCTGTTTGCAGTAGATGTATTTGCACACACCTGGCTTGAATATCTGTTTGTCTTGTTGTCATCAGGTGTTCAATCTGAATGCTCCAGTTCCTCCCTCAAATGAGATTGAGTCTCAGAAGATGTCGAGTCAGTATCAAAGCACTTATACCCAGAACTTCGGCAGCCAGCCCACACACACTGTGGCGCAGCAGGAGCTGCAGCAGGAGCTTCAGCAGGAACCGCTTCAGTCAGGTACATGACGGTTTATGTAACCAGCATTTCACAATTCCTTTTTTGTACTTAAAACTCAAGGATCATTTGGATTGTTTGTTAAAGTACCTGTTAAGACTGTCAAGTAATTTATTAGTGTGATTAGTAAATGTAGATCTTGTTAAATATGTAATTTTCAAATCGGCTGCAGGCAAAAATATTCAAACCAAACCTTTTTTTTTTTTTTTTTTTTGTTGGTGCGTTTTTTTTTTTAGTTGTTGGTGCGTTTCACTCTCAAGACCAAGGGATTCCTTCATCTGGGGGCCACCAGACAATGAGCCAGCAGCCAGCAGGTCAGGGTGCAGGGTTCGGACGCCAGCCACAGTCTTTTTACAGCAGCCGAGCTGTGCCTCGCGGAGGACCTAGGAACGTCCGAGGGGCCATGAACGGATACCGAGGACCATCAAACAGTTTCAGAGGTATTCTGCGTTTGCTTTCACATCTCTCTCAAGTCTCCGTGAAGATTGTGTAGATGCGAGACTGTGTAATGAACCTTAACTTATCGGCTTGAAGTTGGCAGTGAATTACTGCATGTGCAAATTATTCAGTTAATAAATATTGTGGTATTAATGATTTGGTCTGTTTTAAGGTGGATATGATTATCGTGCTCCTTTTCCCAACACTCCAAACACTGGTTATGGACAGACCCAGTTCAGCACTCCACGGGATTATTCGAGCAGCACCTACCAACGGGTACTCATTCTTTTGTTTTGTAGCCATTTCATTAAATGTGGAGCATTAAGTTTCTCAAGCATTGTAGTACAAAGGCATGTATTAATCGTATAAACTTTCTTAACCATAGGTTTTTAGACCAGTCCCAATTTACCTGCATGGAGTAGTGTTTATTCAGGGAATCTACTACAGCTGAATATTTGGGCCATAATGAATAGATTTACTGAAATGGTCAATTCCACTTCTGCATTAACTTGTGGAAACTTAGCTGCCTTTATAACCAAGATGACTACAATTATTGCAGCAAAGTTTCCAATTTGTTTTTTTTTTTTTCCTGATAGGACGGATATCAGCAGAGCTTCAAGAGAGGAGCTGCCCAGGGAGCTCGAGGTAGCTCTCGAGGTAATGCTCAAACGATGCGATCCTAAAACACTTTCAGAAGACGTAGTTGTCTTTGGCCACCTTGAACATTCGTTTATTGAGAATGGGTTTACCTTTTGCCCCTCTTTTTCTTTCTTTTTTTCTTTCTTTTTTTTTTTATTATATATATAACTTTTTTTTTTTCCCCTCCTCGCTTTTTCTTTGACATCAGTGGTATGTTTCTATTTTGGCTTATCAAGTAACCCTTGATATTTTACGGAGACACGTGCAGAGCTGAAAGTGTCAGTGTTGTGATTTTTCAGCAAGGTTGTGTTTAAAAAAAAAAAACAAAAAAAGAGAAAAAAAAGCAAATAGATATTCATGTAAAACTTTAAAGATTTTCATTAATTTATTTTTTGTATAAAATAAAATGCAAAAAAATTAACCACCACTGTTAATCCAATACATGAGGGTTTTTTTTCCTTTTCTTTTTTTATTCCCTCCCTATCCCTTGGTTCTCACCAAGGGGTTTTAAAATCATCCCAAACATCAGCCTCTACCATTTCCGTATCTGCCATGTTTCATTTAGAAGTTCCTGCAGACCTGGCCTTTGTATGCTCATGTTGCTCCTTGAGAGAATGTTTCAATAAAGACGTGTTGCATTACCTGCTTTGTCTGCTGCTTTCTTTTTTTTTTTTTTTACACCCCCCTCAGCTTTTTGGTGCTGTAGAATCTTTTCACCTGCCTGAACCAGGATGAATTGTGCTGGCTTTTGCTCAAATTATTTTTTTTTATAAATCTATATATTGAAAAATTGCAGTTGATGTTTGGCTTAGCCACCAATATTTCCACAGCTTTGCTTTCCTGTTTTGTTTTGCACTTTTTCTTGCAAAGTATAGCCAAATTAAAGGATCCAGATTAGACGTATGATTAAAATACAGAAATAGTGCAGTAGTCGTCTACTGACAAAATGTGAATATTAAAAAGAAAAAGCTGAAATCGCAACTTTTTTTTTTTTTTACTACTCACTCGACATTACCTAAAGTTCGAGTTTGACCCCCCCTCTGCTATAGAGCACGTTTGGATTTCTCTTCCACACAAGTAGGATTCGTAGCTCGGATTTTAAACCTCATCCCTTGTGCTAAATTGCCTGTAATTAATTGCTTAACCAGGTGAGTCCTGTTTCAGATTTAAAGACTTGTGCATGCAATTATTAATTTCTAAACATGCATGATACTGACTTGAAAACTAATGCATTTCTGACCATGTTAAACACGTCAGAATTCTTGTGTGTTGCAGGACGAGGAGGACTGTACAAACCGAGCCGGGGGATGCATATCATGGCTGCAGCACAGACTAGCTAACCCTAACAACCCTCCAACATAACCCACTCACCTGACTCCTCTCCATCTCCCCATGTAGCAAGGTGTTTGGAAACTCGCACATGAGATGCCATGGTAATGAAGCCAAACCACTCCTAACTAACGCTGTATCTTGTAACGCTTTTTCTCAATTGCACGCTGTTGATAGCCTCAATTCTGTAAAGCAGGAACATTTGTGCCTTTTTTTGAGTTGAAAATCGGACCAGGATAAACAATGTATTAGTATAATACACCGCCAAAAAATGTGAAATGTACTGTAATTTTTATTCCTCCCCCCCCTGGTCACCTACTTTGTTGCACTGTACTATTGATCACGAGTGCTTTGTAGGATTAAATGTCTTTTAGAGTTGTGGTGATTGTGGCTCATTGTATGGATGCAATGAAAAATAAACAAGCACATGGTTCATGAATGTAAAAGTAAATGACCTTCTTCAAGCCCCACCCCATTCCAATATCTCTTCTAGGTATTCATTTGTCCCAATTAGTTTAAAATGCTCACCTCATGTTTTAATAAATGACTACTACAAAACCAGGATGCCTCGACCACTTTAATGAGAACAGTACACAAATTTGATGACACCTTAATTTTCCTTTAAATTGTAATTGAATGAAGAAAATTGAATGCACCTTAAAACGGGCACCATTTTCTACAAGAGCGTAAACATGAACTGGAATTGAAGTAATCAAATAACATTTGAAGCCTGTTATGTTTCTGGGGATTAAATTAAAGAAAATCGGGCAGAAATCTATTAACTTCACTCATTATTGAAATAGCTAGTCCTTGTTTGGTTTGCATTTATCTATTAAAAAAAAAAAATACATCATACCCTTTTGTCTTAATAAAAAAAAAAAAATGTGCAAAATGAATCTGACGAGTCAAACCAGCATAAGGATGATTATACAATAAAACAAATTAGGGTTTGAATACATTGCTGTTGAGCAGCAGAAACTGGAGGATCCCCACAGAGGTGAGTGGTCCTTATGCATCGCCTCCAGACGCTGGAGAAGTGGTGCTTGTTTTATCTGCACAGTCCGGCACTGCTCCCAAAAACCGTCTCTCATCTATGGTACTTGTGGCAGGTTGTGGGTCACGGTGTGGGGATCCTGAGGGAGAGGCTGGGCATGGTCCAAATCTTGCTTAGCTGCAGGAGTGTCCTGGTGCCCTGGAGGAAGTGGCTGATGCTCAGGTGGAGGCTGGTGCTCATCTTTAGGGGTTTCTGAGACTGCATTACCATCAACTGTAGCAAAAAAGAATTTATATAAATTTTATGTACACCGATGTCTCAATTTAGTTTTCAATCTAATCTTAATCTGACAAATTGCTTTTTTGGATTTGTTTGGCACATCCCACACCTTTATTAGCTTTAAGCTCCAGCACGTCAAGTTTATTTCTATAAGCTCTTTTCCACAACGTACATTGTCTCAAAGCAGCTGTACAGAATTAAGGTGAATGCTGGGGGTTTTATTCCTGATGAGCAGCCATGGTGACTGTGGCAAGGGAAAAACTCCCTTAGATGTTATGAGGAAGAAACCTTGAGAGGAACCAGACTTAAAAGGGGAACCCATCATTTTGGTGCTATCAAGAGAGTGATAGCATGATCTGCAGCTTAAAATTAAACAAAAAGCTGTGGCCAAAAACAGAGTAATCTTGACAGCAGGCAATGACCTGTCATTCTTGGCATTTCTTATTTGCAGAAGAATACAGAGGACCAGTGTGCCATTGGTGTGTTCATATGACTAAAGAATTACAGAGACCGTGAACATACCAGGTCTCTGTTTGTGTCAGTTAAACACTCGCCACAGACGTTATACAGTCAAAGTCTTAAAAGTAGGTAGGGAGATTGTTTATATATATATATATATATATATTTATACAATTACATTAACAGGAATATTTTAGTTTCACTAATTAAAAAAAAAAATAATAATACCTTTGCATAAAGCATCCATATTTGTCCATGCCCATGTTGATTAGAGTATTAAAATTAAAGTATTTATTTAAGGTACATTTGGAACTGATAAAAATGAGTTAATTCATGACACTCATGCAATTAATCGCGAGGAAATACTTTTTTTTAGGGCTGTTAATCCATAATATACATTACACACTACATTCAGACCTCCTAGAAATGTCATTTTATAAAACTGAACTAGCCTATGTACATAAGTATTCATACTCTTTACTCACTACTTAGTTGCTGACGAACAGGTTTTATTGAGAATATCTCTATTTTGCTCCATTTAGCTTTCCCTTAACCCTGACCAGTCTCTCAGTCCTTACTGCATAAAAACACTCAGCATGATGCTGCCACCACCATGCTTCACTGTTGGGGTGGTTTGGGGCAGGTGATGAGCCCAAGTGGGCTGCACAGAGCAGATCCTTCCTCTCAGATAACTTCACTGCAGAAGCAATTTTTTTGTGGCCTTCCCCAGATCTGTGCATTGGAACAGTCCTGTTTTTGAGCTCTGCAGGCAGTTCCTTTGACCTCATGGCTTGGTTTTTGCACTGATACAAATTAGCTGTGAGGCCTTATATAAAAATGTGTGCCCCTTTCTAAATAATGTCCAATCAATAAACTTTTTCACAAGTACACAAGTGATGGTGTCATTATGGTGTATAATTGTAGATTAATAAGAAAAAAAAAAATCAGGCTGTATTATTACAAAACTTAAAAAGTAAAAGGGGTCTGAATACTTTCTGAATGCACCTTATACATTTTTTTTTTCCCCTTACTCACCGTGAACTTGAGGGGGACTTTCAACCTTCTGGTTTTTTAACCTTTCCATGTGCTCTACAGCCTAAAACACAACATACAGCGCATTAATCAGTACTTTCATATATATATTTCCTCGGTTTAAGAGGCTTATAAAACATGAAAATCCAAATGAATGTTTTTTTATTCAAATCTTATTTTTTCAATTTAACTTTTTCTTAAAGTTCAATCTAAATTAATTTTATCTAAAACTAAAATAATAATCACTGGCACATACAAACCTGACGTTCCAGCCATATTATTTATGAAACAGCTCATATTAACAAACTAATTAGCATATTACACACAGATGTCAAATCAACAATGAGACAGATACGACGTGAAGTTACACGTGTATTACAAAGTTGGATTTCCGTACTTGTTGGAGTTCAAATTTTTGTGCATTGAGCTGCTCCTGCTGTCTCTCCAGCTCCTCTCGTTGCTTCTGCAGTTCTGATGTTTTTTGTTTCAGATCGTGCTCCTGCCTGACAAGATGTTCCTCAAACTCACGCATCTCCTCTTCCGTGTAAGCCTGGTTCTGCTCCAGAGTCTATCGTGTGTAATTTTAGAGAAATTAGCTCAACTACTTGGTAATGACGGCCGAAAGAATTTTATACCACCAATGACCTCCCTCACCTCCCAGCTGTCAGGTTCCAGGAATTCTTTCTTCTTTGTAGCAATCAAGAACTCATCTAATGATACCAGGCGGTCCTTGTTGGTATCAACCTGTTTCAGATTAAGCAGAAAGAACAAACGAATGCAGACAATTTCAATTTGTGGGTGGAGCTATATGTGGTCTCTGATAAACATCATAGCTTCAGACCAAAGATTTAGAGGAGGAAAATGAAAAAAAGTGGTCGTCATAGCAACATTAGAACTAGTTTGAATAATATGCACCATCATAGATAACTATACAATATCAAAATCTTGAACCATTCGGAATTGTTTAAGGAATGAATGAAACCAAAAATAATATTAACAACTCACCTCATTCATGACGTGTTCTCTCATCCGTAACCTCTCTTCCTCCATCTCCACCATGTCGTCCTCTTCGTTTGCAGGATCATAGATTTTCTCCAGCTGTGAGCGCAAGGTTGTTTATTACAATCGCTGTTTTTTTTTCCTTTTCAGGTGTTATATGACAGTAAATGTACAGATGTTTACCTCTTTAGTAAACAATGCCTCTAATTCCTGCTCATCAAAAAAGCCGTCTCCATTTGTATCTGGAATACGTGAACACAAAAATTATATATAAAATTGCATGTGCCTGTTCATGGCCCTGTTCATGTAGTAAAGTTTTTTTTTGTACAGAGAAACAGCCCCAAAGCAGAATGATTCCTCCTCCATGTTTGACAGTGGGGATGGTGTTCTTGGGGTCATATTCAGCATTTCTCTGCCTCCAAACACGGCTAGTCGAGTTGATGCCAAAAGTTCAATTCCACGTTCTCCCAAGCCTTCTCTGCATCACTCAGGTGTTGGTTGGCAAACTTCAGACGGGTCTGTTCAAGTGCATTCAGAGCAGAAAGACCTTTGTGTGTTACCAATGGTTTTCTTGGTGACTGTGGTCCCGGTTCCCTTGAGATCATTAACAAGCTCCTCCCCTGTGATTATGGGCTGATCCCTCACCTTTCTCAAAATCATCCTTTCCCCATGAGCTGAGATACTGCATTGAGCTCCAGAGTGAGGGAGACGGACTTATCTTGTATTTCTTTCATTCTCGATTTATCATCCCAACAGTGGTCTCTTTCTCACCAAGCTTCTTGCTGATGGTCTTGTAGCCCATTCCAGCCTTGGGCAGGTCTACAGTCTTGGTTTTGCACATGGTGGTGAAGAGGTTTGAAGGGAAGAGGTTGATCCTGTGACGGGTGTCTTTTATACACATCATGAGTTGATAGAACTTAGGACTAATTTGGGTGTGTGGGAGTCAGAATTCTTGCTTCTTGGTACAGGATCAAATACTTATTTCACTCGATCAAATACAAATTAATTTCTAACATTTCTTTAAAGTTTTTTTTTATATGGATTTTTTTTTTTATATTCTGTCTCTCTCTGTTAAAATAAACCTACAATAAAAATCTAAATAAAAATTATTACCCCCCAAAATTATTACCCCCAGTCTCTCTGTGTGTGTGTGTGTGTGTGTGTGTGTGTGTGTGTGTGTGTGTGTGTGTGTGTGAGAGAGAGAAAGAGATTTTATTACATTAATCTGTATTTGATGATTCTGTGACAACTAAAACATTACCATGAAGGTTGAAGAATGTTTTAGGGTCAAAATCATCTGGGTCGAGACCGTCTGCCTCCTCCCACACCTCTTTCAGCTGATTCTGACTGCCCTAAAAAAAAACAACAACAAAAACTTAACTGGAAATCTCGAATGTCTTAGAGAAAGCGTAAAGATAGAAATAGGTGATTAAACGTACAGGGTGATTAATTTTTGGATGATCAGCATGTTTCTTCTTCATCTCTTCATAATGCTGCTGTTCTTTCTTCCTGTTCTCCTCGTCCAGGGTCTTCAGGTGCTCACGGCGCTCGTGCTCCTTCATCATTTCGTACTTCTTGAACTCTTCATGACGTTCTTTGTCATAATTCTCCAAATCATTTGTAGCCTGGACAGAATCATGTACAAACTTTTGATTATACAATATCTTACAAAGTTGAATACACCCCTCACATTTCACCAACCTTTTTAGTGCATCTTCTCAAGGGTCAATATTATAAAAATAAAACTTGGATATATTTCAGAGTAGTCAGTGTGCAGCTTGTACAGCAGTACAGATTTACTGTACTGTATTAGAAATAACTCACCATACAGCCATTATTGTAAGAATAGCTGGCAACAAAAGTCAGTAGACCCTACGTGAACATGTCAAAACTGTGTTCCAAGCGTCAATATTTTGTGTGAGCACCATTGTTATCCAGCACTGGCTTAATCCTCCTGGGCAGGGAATTCACCAGAAATGCACAGGGATCCCAGATGTTGCTTGGATCCTCTTCCACTACTCCATAATGACATCAAAGAGCTGCTTGTTGTTAGACACATGGTGCTTCTCTGCTTCTGTGACTATTCTGCTTCAGAATGTCACAGAACATGTTGGAATCCATGTTTTAAAATCAATGAACAGCAGCTCCCCAGTACCAGCAGCATTCATGCAGCCACAGACCAAGAGACAATTTTCTTGGTGCTCCTCACCAGGGAACCGACACATGAACTCGACATCATCTGAGCCAAACAAGTTTATCTTAGTCTCATCAGGCCACAGGACATGGTTCCAGTAATTCATGCTCTTGGACAGGTTGTCTTCAGCAAACTGTTTACGGGCTTTCTTGTGAGACAGCTTCAGAAGAGACTTCATTCTGGGAAGATGACATGCAGACCGACTTGTTGCAGTGTGTGGCATGTGGTCTGAGCACTTAACAAACGGACCTTCCGCTTCTGCAAACTCTAAAGCAATGCTGCAGCACTTAAGTCTGTTTCTTGAAGTCAGATTCTGCACCAGACGCACAGCACAAGGACTCAACTTCTTTGATGGACCCTTGAGAGGTCTGTTCCGAGTGGAACCCGTGTTGGAAAACCGCTGTATGACCCTGACCACTGCACTGTAACTCAGTTTCAGGGTGATACCGATCTTATAGCCTCGGCCTCTTTATGGAGAGCAACAATTCTAATTCTCAAACCTTCAGAGAGTCTTGGCCACGAGGTGCCACTTTGAATATCCAGTGGTCAGTATGAGAGAATTGTACTCAAAACACCAAAATGTAACTGCTCTAATACACGATACACAAATTAGAATGTTGCTGTCAAGCAGACAAAAACATCAGCATGATGAATAGGAAATGTGGCTTTGCATAGTTACACAATGTACAGCTGTAATCTCTTCGGGTGTACTTACTTTTGTTGCCAGCTATTTTGTAATGGCTGTATGTCGAGTTCTTTTCAGAGGACAGTAAATCTGCACTGCTGCACACTGACTACTCTAAAATATACCCAAGTTTTATTTCTATTGTATTGTCCCTTGAGATGATCTAAAATGATTCCTTAATCAGGTGTACTCACTTTTGTGAGATACTGTATGTCATCTCCCTTTATTTTTTTGTAATTTATGCTTTTATAGGGCTGGGTAATATGGTGAAAATATATTAGAATATATATACTTAAGAACTTTTTTATTTTATGATATGCATCAATGATACATTCATTTCTTAAAATGCCAATATTGTATAGTAAAACAATCAGGGATAAGCTTATAAGAGACCCATACACAGTTCAGCACAAATGATCAACTTACTGATTTAATGAGTCGGTCCAGATCTTCCACCTCAAACGTGTGAGGGTTCATGTGGTTCAGATATTCAAACTGCTTCAATAAAGCCTGATGGTCCACAGCCACATCTGCACAAACACACAGAGTAGAAATATTCAAATCAGTTTCCATGTAAATCTACTGTTACCATCCCAGATCACTGACTCAGACCTGTAGAGTCAATGTTGATGTATGATGCTCATGTGATGCTTATCTACAGTCTATCACACATTTATTAGCAAAAGAGGCTGCTGGGTTTACTGCAGATGCTGTCAGTGGTTAGATGCTGCTTGCTAAACTTGGAGATCAAAGAGGAAGTCATCCCAACTCCCCCCAAGCTCCCCCCAAGCTCCCCCTCTCCCTAAACCACTACATTGGATTTCTCATCGCTTTCTGTCTGCTGTAAACACAGTGATATTCTAAGCAATGCGATGTCTCCATTAATGTAATGCTTTTACTGTTTACTAAGTTGTATGCTCTTAGTGCTGCACTGGACAAATGAGAAGACAATATGGGGGAGAGAGAGAGAGAGAGAACAAATGAATGAAGGAACTCGCATTTCACATCTACTTTATTATCACTGTGTCTGTGTGCATACCGTTCCCTCCTACGATGTCCTGCTTGGCTTTGATGAGCGCCCTTAGTCGACTCACTTCTTGCCTTTTTAACTCGTCCAGCTTCGTCCTGACATGGTGGCTCACAAAGTCCAGCTCTTTAGCCAGTTTCCCTTGCTGCAAACACGAAATAGGTCCGAATTATTAGCCGACATACAACACAATACTTATAATGCCTTATACCAAAACAAAATAACCATACCTTTATATCCTCCATGTCTGTGTTGTGCAGCTTTTCTCTAAAATGCTGGTCTTTTTCGAGGAAATCAATAACTTCCCTGAGATAGCGGTCATAATGCAGTCCAGTGTCCTTTAAAAAAAAAAGAAAAAAAAAAAAGTGTTAGACACCAGGAAATGTGTTTTCTGGTATTTTATACACATTTTTTCCCCATGTTCACGGTTTGCAATTACAAAATTAATGACCGTGTAAAAGACGCACTTTATTTGCCGAGTAAACATTTTTATGTACTTTGTATGCTTCAGCTCTGTGTAAATACTTTTAGCTGCTGTCGTGAGCGCAAATAATTCTTATGTATTACTTTAGATGCGGATCAGGGGTGAAGAGGATTTCCAAAGAAGTACATCTTGCCGATGCGACTTTGTTTCCAAAACCTCTTGAAGCACTTCAGAAATATTTTTTTTACAAATCTAGAAAATCTAATGATCCACAATATCACATGTTCACGTGTTCGCGTATAAATCATACCTAGAGAGAGATTGTGTTTCAGTGCTTTGGTGTTTCAGTCTATGTCTCTCAATGTTTTTCTCTCCATATGTATAAAAAAGGACATGTTTCATCTTTCACGTTAACACCACCCTTATTGTGAGATGTCGCAGGTGATGTAATCACAGGCACTAATCCTGTATAAATAACAAGAACAACCCTTAACCGAGCAACCCACACGTCAAACCCCTCAATCTCCACTTACATCATGCACATTAGAGCTTCAATTGATTTTATTTCTTTTTTTTCTGCTTTTAAAACAGCACCACTCACCACACTCTGAGGCGATTCTTCTACCTTTGCTTCTGGAACCGTGACTTTAGTTTTATCTACACTAATAGGCACTGCCTGGGAACTGAACAGCAGGCTGGAGAGCACAAGGCAAAAGGTGAGAGCTTTTATCCATGACATCTGGAATAATAATAAAAAAAAGTATATATTAGTTAGTGAACTGCTGTTTTATAATATGGTTAATGTTTAAACAGTAACAGCTGCCTCTATGTGTGTTAGCCTACTACACGGGTTCAAGCTTCCCAAATTTTGTAGAAACCTCAAAACCCAAAAAAAGATGGCTTATTTATTTTTTAAAGATTGACTAATACGTGAGCCAACCGCATTTTGACACGTGTATAAACTCCTAAGTGCTGAAATGAGCTCACAAACATGGTACCGAATCCAGCACACTTCTGTACTCATTAAGGCGTGAGTATAAGGAAATCCCATAATGGCACTGTTGCCATGAGTACTGATTAGTAGGCTAGGGTGAGTAGTGCAGTACGGGTTAGCCGTACAGAGCTCTACCTTATCGCTTTACCAGATTAGCTCGTCAACCGGGAGCCACAATGACGGCGAATATCAACCCGAGCGCCCAGACAAACAGGCGCTTTAAACACTTACTTTGGCTGTTTCCGCGCAGAGGAGTTATATCCGACGTCTTCTTTTATGTTTTATCTTCTTTTGTCGCAGTTCCTCGCAGGTGCTGCTTTCATCACAGCTGAACTCCTTCTTCCTCACTGTCTCGTCATCACTACATTAAAACAAGCCCATTTCCCCAGTCCGTTAAACGGGGGATGGGCGGGGCTACAGACACACTCAGGCTGAAACACCGCTCTAGTGGGAAAAAAAATCAGAGCGACACCCACCGGCCGGTTATCGCCACTACAAGGCCCACAACAGGCACCTGATTCCACACACTCAGCGGCCATTTTGTTTTAGTGATGCTAAAATTCAATGTACTGTATTTATTTATTTATTTTAAATAAAACATACATACATATATGTTATATACCAAGTAGCAATAATAAGGATTCTATTATTTGGAGTGACTTAAAAAAATTTACAAGCCCCTTTAGATACAGTAGGTCCTTTAAGTCAACAAGGAAAAATGTTAAAGAGGCGTACTTATACTATATTTACTTGTGTGTATAAAACATTCAGCTGGAAAAAAGCCAAGAATATACATCTTCTTTCCAAGACGATAGCGATATGAATTGAAAATTTTACGTTTTGCACAGTAGGCAAATGTAGCAGATTATATGTTGTGCGATATGTTGGGATGCTGACGGGATGTACACATTGTGAGATGCCTTACTCTCACTAGAGGTTGACTGGTGTTAGAATGCGTATTTCTTTCTGCATGTTCGGTGTTACAAAGCCCTGTTTTAGCTCTTGTCTCTCTCCTTTTTATCGCTATCCCTAGACACTGAAACAGAGCACACCCTCCACACGCAAAACAGCAATCATCCATGCGCCCACTGCCATATCCATATATACTGTAAATATATGTATACTGTACTGTAAGTTGCTGTTTTGCTCAATTATTTACTGAAATTTATAAAACTATTATCAAATTGCAGTATACTACCAGATACTGATCACCATTGTTTAAGAGATGATTGCTGTTTTGCGTGTGGAGGGTGTGCTCTGTTTCAGTGGATACTGAAGTATATCCATATATATTATATCCATATATCCATATATTCAGTGGATACAGTATATCCATATATACTGTAAATATATGTATATGTATGTATATGTATACTGTATATGTATGTATATGTATATATGTATATGTATATGTATGTATATGTATATGTATGTATATGTATATGTATACTGTACTGTAAGTTGCTGTTTTGCTCAATTATTTACTGAAATTTATAAAACTATTATCAAATTGCAGTATACTACCAGATACTGATCACCATTGTTTAAGACTACTGGGTATGCCATGTCTCAACTTTTGATGTTACAATGGGGTCATCTGAGTGCATCTACATCGTAACTCTGGGACTGCCTGTATAGTTTAGTAATGGTTTATAGTAGGTCAGTATAGTATAGTAATAGTTTAATGTGAGCCCACAGCATCATGGATTAATCTTTTTTTTCTTAATCATGCACACACTCAAGCTGAAAAATATCTGTATTTGTCAGTGAATAACAACAGTGTCGAATAACCCAACATTATGAAATACATTAAAATAAATTTAGGTGAAATCTTTTAAGGGGATTCTGGCAGTAAACTTGCTCCAACTAGCCTAAATATTATTTCATATTAAAATTGTGTCTTAATTGTTTGTTTTTACAATCTGTGCAGAGTACAATACTCTATGAAGATAAAGTCCATTTCTATAGCAGGAAATTAAAACATTTAAACAGCAAAAATGCCAATATCCAGCACCAGTCCTATTCACAAGGCCCACATTTCTCATAAAAGAATTATGAAAATGCTACAGAAAAACAGTTTGTATGTTGAGATCACAGGAAAACAAGAAAGAAAGAAAAAATGCATAGCCTTAGGGGTCCCCTTCTTGTAACAACTAAAAGATGTTTGTTCAGGTCAGATCTGGCCAGTTTCACAGAGTCTGGTTTCCCTCTCCCATTCCTGTTTCATCTGTCAACAGCATGGTGGCTGATTGCACAAATACCTCACACCCACTCTTCACTCTCCTGTTTCCTGGGAAAAAAAAAAGAGTATCAAAGCATTCAGGTTCTTCACTGTGTTCTATACTGTATATGGTTAAAATGACTGACTATTTGACTTGACTATGTGCTTCTAAAATATGTGAGAAGAAGTGATGGCTTTACTGGTGTGGGTGATAAGTTTGCTGAATAGTCAGGTAGGGGTTCAGGCTCTAATGATTAGTGCACTCCTTCTCTCGTTAACACATATTAACTCATTAATATGGATTAGACTCTTTGACTAGTAATCAGTTAAGACCCAATCAATTTTACCGAACCAAGACAGCTAAAAAAAAAACCCTAAACCAAACTCTTGACCATAGGTTCTTGTTTAATTTTTAGTTTCTCCTTAAGTATTTTCTATAAGGACATCAGCATTAGCAATGTCTGCCAATTTATCCCAAAAAAACAATTAATCTGTTAGAAGGACAAGCTAGACATATAACCACAGATGTATTCTCACAGTTCATTTACAATATTTACAGCTCTACAGCAGTCTACAAGTGATTTCACCTAGTTTTTGAGTTTGACGTTTGAAAAAGTTCATTCCAATTTTCTAATTTGCATGTGCTTCCATCCAATGTATATGTAAAACATTTTTTTCATAATTTCTATATCTTAATGATGCCTTCAAGGTGTCTATTGATTTTTTGCTAAGAACAGTTGCACAAACTAGGTATTTGTCTAGTGTCAATGGGGAGACATAAATAGCCATTTAAAACAATATATAAGATGCTGTTAAGATAGTGCTCTTCAGTCCCCCCTTCATATAATCTCAGGGACTTTGCACAAATTGGAATGTGCAAAGGTTTTTGTCATAAGCAGTATAATGCTGCATGCTGCACATACGTTTAATAAACAACACAGACATTAAGGGCAACAAAGCTCTAGCAAACTACAGCAGCCTTGCTTGCTTGGCACCAGAAGTGGAATATGTTTCTGAACACACACAATTTACAACAGCTGTTTTTGTTGACAATCAGATTTTGTTTCTCTGTGATTTGTTAAGATTTGAGAAGAGATAGAAAATGATAAAATACACTATACGTAGGTTGCACTGGTTTCTTTTTCTTTCTTTCTTTCTTTCTTTTTTATATAAAATTATTTTAGAACAATTCTCAATAAAGTTTTTTTCCCTACTGTATTATGTTTTAATTAATGCTTGATTAATAAAAAAAATGCATATGCACAGCAGTAAATAATTCTACGATTAAGTATTTATTTCTGAATTCAGTAAACGGTTGATGTAGGAGTTTATTTGTGTGTAATTATGTAGTATGCAGTGGACATTCGAGTTTATTTTAATTAAATAAACAATATACGGATGTTCTTTATATAATACGAACTTCTCTAACATCTGTATTCAATTTAATAAAAACGTTATAAAAAAAAGAAGACTTTTTTTATTTCTTGTCTTTATATAAACGTCACTTCCGCATGGGTGCACTCTACTTCCTGTCAGCCTCACTCTTCGCTCTCTCTTTCTCGGCTCTCTCGCGAACGCCATCATGGGTCGCATGCACGCTCCCGGGTAGGTGCTTAATTTACCCCAAAAATATAAACGTGTGTGAACACACAGAATACTGGAAACAAAAATAACCCTTTAGAGAACCGAATGGTTTAAAAATGGGGCTGAAAATAAACTTTTAAAAGGAACATTTAGCGACACGTTTTTCTAATGGGGATGAAGCTAGTTAGCTAAGGTAATGGCCGCGCGTGCGGCTTGATAGAAAGCAGTCTGGGGCTCGTGCGCTCTCCGGATGAGCGCACGAGCGCTCCGATTTTACTTTTAAATCATATAGTTGTTCGAGGAAAGTCTACAAAACAGTTTACAGATGTTATAATGGATATACCGTGTTGATGTTAAATGTTAATATGAAACGTAGTTCGGCATTTTAGCTTTTGCATGGAATAAAACGTTAGCTCGTCAGAAGAAAGCTAGCATGCGTGATCTCAACCTCATGTCGATATTATGAAATAAAATGACATGTTAGCTTCTCAAACATCAGTTTATCTACACGCAAGTTTGTTTGTAAATGTCGTGTTGAAAGCGTTAATTATTCACCTTGTCCTACATGTATCTCAATTTTTATATAGTTTTATTAATTTCTTATTAAAACTTAAACAATACAGCAGAGCCGATCAGTCAACACTCAAGCATATTAACAGTATAATACCAATGTATTGTTAATATCAGAAAGTGATCATAAAAAGCAAAGGGTCAATCAAAACATGAGGAAAAAATAAATTAGAACAAGAGAGGGGGTATCTCTGATTTTTGTTTATTAAAATATCAGGTTAATTGTTTGAATGTGACCAGACAATTCTGTCTTGTTTCAGTAAGGGCTTGTCCCAGTCAGCTCTCCCATACAGACGCAGTGTCCCTACAGTAAGTACAGTACTCCTCTCTCAACTTACTATCTCCTAAGAGATCTCTATTTTATAGATAGATTATCTTAACTTAGGTGTATCTAATATCTTATTCTAGGTGGATATTTGTCAGCCTATTTGGGATATAGAAATCATAACTGTTGTGTACCTGCTGTTAATGGGCAGACTAATATTTTCAATTCTTACAAGAATAATAACATGCTTAAGTTACAAATCTTGTAAAGGTGTTTGACTGCTGCTACTTGTAGTCACGTAGCGACTTGTATAAAAAAAAAAACTTTGGGTGTTAAAACATTGAGAGAAAAAGTAAAAGCATTATAGCATTTGTTTTGAGTTTCAAGCGTTACTTTTTTCTTTTTGCAGACTCTTGGATAGACCCTTTATAAATAATGACTAGTTGTATCACTGCCACTTCTTTTGGGAGATCTTGGGACTGTTTTAATGCAAACATTTGGGTTTATAGAAATCTAAACCTGTAAACATTGGTTGATGTGAACAGTGCGTCAAATTAAAATTCTTGTTACCGCTGTAGATTTTTCTTTCCTGCAACGAAGTCTTTAACCAGAACTTAAATTCATTACTTTTTCCTTCTGTTTAGTGGCTGAAGCTGACGTCTGATGATGTCAAAGAGCAGATCTTTAAGCTCGCCAAGAAGGGTCTGACCCCCTCGCAGATTGGTACGTTCCGGACTGGATTTGTGTACGTTGCATGTAGAGATCAGGTTGTGATTAGTTTTAAGGTGTAATTGGAGAAAGAAAGGGTGATGGGAAGGTTAAGATTTTGAATGAAAGGGACTACACTTTGATTGGCTGCAATTTGTCTAAACTGATTTGCCAGTTTGAGGTGTGAATGGAACTAATTCTTTGTCAGGGGACCCAATCTTTGATGCTTGTTACTTCAGATTTTTAGCGATTAAATACTTTAAGTTACTTTGCCCAAATCAAACATCTGCACATCTGATTGTAATAAAGGGCAGGGTGTAGTTGTGGTTTTCATTGTTTACACACCCCCTTAATTTTAATATTTTGCCTAATTGGGAATCAATGAATGTTTGCACCTTCTATAAATAGTTGTGTACGTGTGTCTAAGTTGAGATCAAGCATTTCACCAATTGTGTAGATTTCGTAATGATTTGTGTATGCCATAACACTTTAAACGCAAATATTTTTAAGTAAGTTTTAATTTGTCCCCTTTTAATTTCTCTGCAATATTGGATTGAGAGTAAGTGTTGTGTGCGTGTGACAAACAGGAAATGAATTCAGCTTCCCCACAAGATTCTGTTCCTCAGAACTGTTATAAAATTGTCAACTCACTGCTGTGTTTCAGGTGTGATCCTGAGGGATTCTCATGGTGTAGCTCAGGTGCGTTTTGTCACCGGCAACAAGATCCTCAGGATCCTGAAATCCAAGGGCTTGGCTCCTGATCTGCCTGAGGATCTGTACCATCTGATCAAGAAGGCTGTTGCTGTGAGGAAGCACTTGGAGAGGAACAGGAAGGTAAACAAAAAAAAGTCCATGTCCTTGAAATGACCATTTATTTAAAAATGTGCTCGTTTTCTTTCCCCACAGCAAATATACAATGAAAATTTAGATAATTACCTGTTTGTAGATTTTAATATTATGTACCATGAGACAGAATGTGAGGTTATTACCTTTTTTTTTTTTTTTTATATATCTGCCTGAGGATCTGTACCATCTGATCAAGAAGGCTGTTGCTGTGAGGAAGCACTTGGAGAGGAACAGGAAGGTAAACAAAAAAAACGTCCATGTCCTTGAAATGACCATTTATTTAAAAATGTGCTCGTTTTCTTTCCCCACAGCAAACATACAATGAAAATTTAGATAATTACCTGTTTGTAGATTTTAATATTATGTACCATGAGACAGAATGTGAGGTTATTACCTTTTTTTTTTTTTTTATATAAATTCTTGACACATGCTGATACTGGATACACCTTCCATCAGTATTTAATAAAATAAAAAATCTAATTGAAAACATTTTTATTGAGCCACTACTGTACACATTTCTCTAAATTAACTGTTTCCTTAATAACAGCTTATTAACAGCTGACTTGTCAGAACCAGAATTTAATTACGTGTAGAATTGTATATATTTTTAAGCACTGAATATCTGGAGAAAGCAATCATGCACAGGAACAATTAAACCTGCCAATTTTATATGCTGTACACATTTATTGTTATCCATTTTGGAGGCGTAACCCCCTCTTACTCTCACATGATTTTGATGGTTAAATGCTTCTTCTGTATCATAATACTGGATCCTTATGAACTCTCAAACCTTTATGTTCCTAACATCTTTGTAAATCATATGCAATGTCTGCAGGACAAAGACGCCAAATTCCGCCTGATTCTTGTTGAGAGCAGAATCCACAGGCTGGCTCGTTACTATAAGACCAAGAGAGTTCTCGCTCCCAACTGGAAGTAGTAAGTACAATTTATTTCTTTGCTATGAAAATGCACATTTCATTGTCCCACTCTTTTTCCTGTAAGATGTGAGATATTTCTGATGTGCTAGAATAAGACCTGGAGGTAAATTAGCAGTTTGGCTTGTTCATGCCGACGCTGCCAGTCCCCTTCATACAAATTTTTATTGTGCACTGTAGTTTCATCTTTCATCCTCTAATCCTCACATTGTTCTTTTTATCCTTAGCGAATCCTCCACGGCTTCTGCACTGGTGGCATAAATGTAAAGACTTTACACAAAATAAAGATCATTTGGATGAAGATGCATTTGTGTGCTTTTTTTTTTGTATTTATTTTTTGGATGCATAAATGTTTTGCTTTTAATCCGATACATGTCACACCTTTTTGTGCCTTTTTTTTTTTTTTTTTTTTTTAAGGGAAAGCCATTGAAACACAATTTGCAGATCTGAGATGTAAACAAATGACTTCTATATACAGACATTAAGTGATCATTTAAACAATGAAAGGAAAGGACATTTTCACTGATATGAAATTTGAATATCAGTTGTTACTGTCGTACAGTTTTGCAGTAGAAATTGCACGGTCAATTTTGGTGCTCATGTACAGCTTTTTGAAACCATCTACAGTTGGATTACTGCAGTTCTGGTTGTAAACTATTTTATTTGCATAGGATACGCTCACAGACTCGGTTTATAAATATAAAGTGTAAAATGTCGAAGGCCATGTGGGACAATGCAGTTATTTTGGTTTAACTTGGGGTAGATTAGGTCTGTATAGATTAAACAGGAGTAGCTGAATCATTCCTGTTTATCTGCCCCCTAAACCCGTGATAGTTCAACCTGGGTTATCCCGAGTCTGTCCTTATGGTTAACTAACTTTCAAGTGATCTATCTATCTGACCGACATTAAGTGACTCAATTATCCATGAACTTTCATAATTTTTATTTTTGCAGTATTTTCAATAATGGACATTGTACCATAACAGCTGCATAGAAATAGATAATGAATATGAATTTTCCATTAGTTAATGATTCTCTAAAGTCTATTCTTAATGAGCAATTGTGTCATAAATCATAATGTCATCTAAAATGACTAAGAAAACCTTACAGGAACCAGAATCAACTGGAAGTTTATACACATCTGGGTAACTTTCAATTAATCAGTTTCATCATTGTTGATATCAATAATGAAGACAAATGTCAGTGCAAGTTATTTAGCTTACTGTTCCTTTATCTGTGTGCATATCATTTACAGTGGCTTATTCCACTCGAGCTCCTCTACTTGCATGTTAGAGGAGCATTAACACAACTAGAAAAATGTATTGATCATTTATGGAACACTTGCAAGTTGTTGCAGTGATATTTTTATTCATGATTTAGTAAGATTAGACCTAGATAGATTTTAAATACACAATTTTAATTGCGGTACATTAAGCACCTGAGCATAGAGCTAAGCATTTAACTAAAGCTTATGTTAAGTTTTATGCAATGTAATTATCAAAATAGTTATTTTTTTGTTGATGTTCTTGGTTAAACATTTGGGTTCTTAATCATTCACACCTCCCATGACCTCTGTTTAACAGTTATTGAGTTTGTTTCGTAATTTTTTTTTCTCTGCTGCAGAGCAAAACGATTCAGTGAGGAGAAAATTACCTCGAGCTGAACCGTTTCATCTGTTCCTCAGAGAGGACTGTTAACATTGAGTCACCTTGCTGCAGTGAGAGAGAGAAAGAATGATGGATAGAAAGAAAGCCAGGAGAGACAGAAATTAATAGAGAAATAGGATAAAATACAGAAAATACATCCTGTGTTTAAAAAAAAATAAAAAAATAAATAAAATTCTTAGGCATAAGATAAATGCAGAGAGATTCATAGAAAAATAAAGGGTAATGCAGAAAGTCTGAACGAGGGAGCTGGAAAGAGAGAGAAGAATGGAAAGAACATGATATGGACAGAGTGATGCAATGATGGATCAAGACAGGCAGAAAAAAAGATGGATAGGGACTGAATGAAAGGCAGAAAGTAATTGTAATATATATATATATATATATATATATATATATATATAGATAGATAGATAGATAGATAGATAGATACACACACACTGGGGCAAAAAAGTATTTAGTCAGCAACCAATTGTGCAAGTTCTTCCACTTAAAAATATGAGAGGCCTGTAATTTTCATTATAGGTACACTTCAACTATGAGAGACATAATTGTAAAAATATTTTTTAATTATTTATTTACAAATTATTGTGGAAAATAAGTATTTGGTCACCTACAAAAAAAAAGCAAGATTTCTGGCTCTCACAGATCTGTAACTTGTTTTTTAAGAGGCTCCTCGGTCCTCCACTTGTTACCTGTATTAATGGCACCTGTTTGAACTCGTTATCAGTATAAAAGACGCCTGTCCACAACTTCAAACTGTCAGACTCCAAACTCCACTATGGCCAAGAAAAAAGGTAGACCTGCACCAGGCTGGGAAGACTGAATCTGCAATAGGTAAGCAGCTTGGTGTGAAGAAATCAAATGTGGGAGCAATTATTAGAAAATGAAAGACATACAAGGCCACTGTTAATCTCCTTCGATCTGGGGCTCCACGCAAGATCTCACCCTGTTGGGTCAAAATCATCAAAAGAACGGTGAGCAGAAACCACACGGGGGGACCTAATGAATGACCTGCAGATAGCTGGGACCGATGTAACAAAGGCTACCATAAGTAACACACCATGCCACCAGGGACTCAAATCCTGCAGTGCCAGACGTGTCCCCCTGCTTAAGCCAGTACATGTCCGGGCCTGTCTGAAGTTTGCGGGAGAGCATTTGGATGATCCAGAAGAGGATTGGAAGAATGTCATATGGTCAGATGAAACCAAAATAGAACATTTTGGTAAAAACGCAACTTGTCATGTTTGGAGAAGAAAGAATGTTGAGTTGCATGCCTACTGTGAAGCATGGGGGTGGAAACATTATGCTTTGGGGCTGTTTTTCTGCAAAGGGTCCAAGACGACTGAACCGTGTAAAGGAAAGAGTGAATGGAGCCATGTATCGTGATATTTTGAGTAAAAACCTCTTTTCATCAGCAAGAGCATGGAAGAAGAAATGTGGCTGGATCTTTCAGCATGACAATGATCCCAAACACACTGCCCAGGCAACGAAGGAGTGGCTTCGTAAGAAGCATTTCAAGGTCCTGGAGTGGCCTAGCCAGTCTACAGATCTTAACCCCATAGAAAATCTTTGGAGGGAGTTGAAAATCCGTGTTGCCCAAAACATCACTGCTCTAGAGGAGATCTGCATGGAGGAATGGGCCAAACTACCAGCATCAGTGTGTAAAAACCTTGTTTTCCACCATAATTTGCAAATAAATTCTTTAAAAATCAGACAATGTGATTTTCTGGATTTTTTTTCTCATTTTGTCTCTCATTTTCTCATTATCACCTATGATGAAATTTACAGGCCTCTCTCATCTTTTAAATTGGGAGAACTTGCACAATTGGTGGCTGACTAAATACTTTTTTGCCCCACTGTATATATTTATTAGAGAGAGAATGATGGACAGAATGTAATGAGCAGTGTGACTGAAGGATAATTTGATGGATGAAGGAAAGCAATTAAAGCTACACAGGAGAGAGGAGTGTTAAGAGGATGATGCGATGGACATGAAGTTATAATTAAACTGCAAATTCACCTTTATTGTTGCACTCATTGCTCTGATATGAGGTTCACTGAGGGTGCAAGACTCAGTGTTCTGCTGTCGAACACACAGGGACACTCTCCTGTTGACCTTCAGTCACTTGAAAAAAACTTTTTTTATATATATTGCTGTCATATCTTGCTTCAAAAAACCTTTGATTTTATTTAATGGCATTAGGAAACTATCCTGAATGTTACAGCAAATAAATATTTGTGTAATGTGACCAAAACAAATTTAAAACATAAGTTTCAATTATTATTGTTCAGCATCCACTGAGCAAGTTCCTGCTTATATTATAGCAGCTATAAACAGCCGTTCCCACAGTTACCCCCAAAAAACAAAAAGAAAAGAAAAAAGGAAAAAACTCAAATGTTTATACTGAGAATATATACAATTGCAAGGAAAAAATAAGGTCATGTTTACCACTGTGTAGTTTTCTGTCTGTAATGGTTTCTGCAAGACCAACATTTCCAGGACTCCTTGTTATTCACTACGCTGAAGATTGTTTTAAAGTTTTTAATGATGTTGGCTGTATGTTTAAGGTCGTTGTCCTGCTGCAGAATAACTTTGGGTCCAATCAGACGCCTCCCTGATGGAATTGCATGATGGAATAGTATCTGGCTGTATTTCTCACTATTGAGGACACCATTAATCCTGACCAAATCTCCAACTCTATTTGCAGAAATGCAGCCAAAAAGTTGCAAAGAACCCTCCTCCACTGTTTCCTGCAGACACTCATTATTGTATTATTTTATTGTTATATTGCTCTCCATCCCTTCAGAAAACAACTTGCCTCCTGCAACAGCCAAATATTAAATGTAAACACTTTCACTCATCAGTCAAGAGCACCTGCTGCCATTTTTCTGCAGCCCAGTTCATGCATAGTTGAGTCACATACCCTTGTTTCCATGTCTGGAGAGTTGATAGGTATACCTGGAACCCACTGGTTTCCACCAGTTTTTTTTTATTGATGGCACAAACGCTTCTGGTGTTATCTGTTCCACTTTAAAGTGCGTCAGAACAACAGGGGGCATGCCAACAAAAGAATTTTTTCCTTCAGAAGGGACTGAGCTTAAATATTTATACTGCTCGGAGGCGTTTAATGTGGAGTGCACCGGATCCTGACAAGGCTAAACACAGGTGTAAAAGGAACCTGAGAAACATTTATACTTAAGGAGAAAGGAAGCAAAAGCAAGCACATCTGTGCAGAGAATGATGGAAGCAAAACATAGATGCTTCTGCCAAAGTGTGTTGCATCACTGAGTAAATGATAAACCTGAAGCTCTATCCTGCTAGTATTGATGAAGATAAAATGACATCAGTGTGCATCACAAATATTTACAGCCAGCTTTAGAACATTGGAATACTGCTATGTGATGCATAGTAAGCATCAATTTAAATATTGTGTTTCTCGAGTCATTGAGATAACAGATTAAACACAAATAGGGGGAATTATCATTATAATTATATCATATGAGACTTTTATCTGTATAAACCATTACTTTGAATAGGTTTTTTATTTTATTTCATTTTATCTGTTTGTACATCCAGATTTCTGCACCGAACAGCTAAAATGTTATTTAGTCTGACCAGAAGTTAGTTCTAAAAAAATTCTAATTTTGTCCGTTGAATTGTAAGTTCATCACTAAGGCTGAATAGTGTGGGTGCCAACATGTACATACAATAATGAATATAATAAATAATGCTATTTTAACATGAATTCTACTCATACAGGTAAGCTGTGTACAGGTCTTTGCTAAATTCAAGAACAGAAAGCATGAACAAAACATTTACACTCATTACAGTCAGTTTAGAGAGCTATAAAACTGAAATTAAGATCATATTTAAAATATGATTCATTATGTTATATTAAAAATATTTAAATAGTACTATATTTATTATCAGTCTATAGATACTACTACTGTTAATACTACTGGTACTTTAACTAACACTGGTTCTGCTACTATGAGTACCATTGCTAATACTACTTTTACTATAAATACTACTACTGTTGATACTACCACTACTTTTATAAATACTACTACTACTATTATTATTATTATAACTACTACTACTTCTACTTCCTTCTTCTTCTTCTTTCGGCTGCTCCCATTAGGGGTCCCCACAGCGGATCATCCGTCTCCACACCACCCTGTCCTCTACATCTGCCTCTTTCACACCAACTACCTGCATGTCTTCCCTCACCACATCCATAAACCTCCTCCTTGGCCTTCCTCTTTCACTCCTACCTGGTGGCTCCATCCTCAGCATTCTTCTACCAGTATACCTCATGTCCCTCCTCTGCACATGTCCAAACCATCATAATCTCGCCTCCCTCACCTTGTCACCAAAACGTCCTACATGGGCTGTCCCTCTAATAAACTAATTTCTAATCTTGTCCACCCTCGTCACTCCCAACGAAAACCTTAACATCTTCAGCTCTGCTACCTCCAGCTCCACCTCCTGTCTTTTACTCAATGCCACTGCTCTAAACCATACAACATCACAGGTCTCACTACAGTCCTATAAACTTTCCCTTTCATTCTTGCAGATACTCTTCTATCACAAATCACTCCTGTCACTCTTCTCCACCCACCCTGCCTGCACTCTTTTCTTCACTTCTCTAACACACTATACTTCCCTAACATCATCATCACTGTACCCCGCAACATTGTATATCTGCTACAAATGAACATTCGGTGCAGCCCAGATGAGGATGGGTCCCCTTTTGAGTCTGGTTCTTCTCAAAGTTTCTTCCTTATCCCATCTCAGGGAGTTTTTCCTTGCCACAGTCGACACCAGCTCAGGGACAAACTTACTTATAAAGAACATATTCACTTTTAATCACCACATTATCTGTGTAAAGCTGTTTTGAGACAATGTTCATTGTTTAAAGCGCTATACAGATAATGAATTTAATTGAATTGAATATCCTGCACCACCCTCACATACTTCTCTGACACACCTGACTTCCTCATACAATACCACAACTCCTCTCTTGGCACCCTGTCGTATGCTTTCTCTAAATGTCAAGTCAAGTCAAGTTTATTTATATAACGCTTTTCACAACAGACATTGTCTTAAAGCAGCTTTACAGAAATCAACAGTCAAGGTGAATGGTATGTATTTATCCCTGATGAGCAAGGCATTGGCGACTGTGGCAAGGAAAAACTCCCTTAGATGTTATGAGGAAGAAACCTTGAGAGGAACCAAACTCAAAAGGGGAACCCATCCTCATTTGGGTGTCATCAAGAGTTTGATTGAGTTTCATAAATCTTTTAACAATACAGAACACTGGAGAGTGAGAACTAACATGAGCACTGGAGTATAAGATTATAAGTAAATGTTCTTTCAACAGTCTTTGGTATAAAAGTAGGAGCTACTGAGCTCAACATTTGTGATCATCACAGATCCAGCAACAGCTTCTCCATGCCAGAGCCTTTAAACACTCCAGGAGGTCCAATGTCAAACTCCACACATGTAGTGGAATCCAATTGGCACTGGTACGTCTCTAGATGGTGCAGGATGTTTGTGAGTTCGGCATCTACTTCTTTAAAGTCCATAATCTTCATGAGGTGGGACGTGACTGGAGCTGGCCAAACCTCAGGAAGCCTTGGGATGGGGAGAGAAAGAGAAGCAGTGGAGAGCAATTAGCGTAGCTGCTGTTCATGATATTAATAGCACAAGTTGATTATGTGCATGTGATCAGATGTTCTGGAGCACAAGGTTATGATGTGAGACGGGTTATGTGTACGCTTTGCTAAAAAGATATGTTTTTTATCTACACTTAAACTGGGTGAGTGTGTCTGAGCCCAGAACACTGTCAGGAAGACTATTCCAGAGTTTAGGAGCTAAATGTGAAAATGCTCTACCACCTTTAGTGGACTTTGCTATTCTAGGAACTACTAGAAGCCCAGTGTTTTGAGATCGCAGGGAGCGTGACGGATTGTAGCATGTTAAAAAACTGGAGAGATACATGGGAGCCAAACCATTTAGTGCTTTATAAGTGAGTAGCAGTAGTTTGTAGTCTATACGAAACTTAACAGGAAGCCAATGTAGGGACAATAAGATTAGGGTTATGTGATCATATTTTCTTGACCTTGTAAGAACTCTTGAACTAACTGAAGCTTGTTTATTAATGATGCAGGACATCCAGCTAGTAATGCATTACAGTAGTCTATTCTGGAGGTCATAAACGCATGGACGAGCTTCTCTGCATCGGATATAGACAACAAATATTTCTAAGCTAAAAAAGGCTGTGTTTGTAACTTGGTTGATATGATTCTAAAAGATAAGTTGCTGTCTAAAATAACACCCAGGTCTTTTACTGTTGAACTAGTGGTTACAGAACGTCTAAATGCAGGTTGAGATGCTGGAGCTTCTGTATACTAGTTTTTGGGCCGATGAGCGAAATCTCTGTCTTATCAGAATTTAAAAGTAGAAAGTTATGGGTCATCCAATCTCCTATTTTCTTAACACACACAGTTATCCGAGTTAATTGAGCTGTATCGCCTGGTTTAATTGAGATATATAATTGGGTATTATCAGCATAACAATAAAAGCTTATTCCATGCCTTCTAATAATATTGTCTAAGGGAAGCATGTATATTGTGAAGAGCAGGGGTCCTAGAACTGAACCTTGTGGCACGCCATAGTTCACTAGCATTAGCCTGGATAGCTCTCCATTTAAAACTATGAAATGGTAACGATTGGACAGGTAGGATTTAAACCAGCTTAATGCCTGTCACTAAATGCCGATGTAATTCTGTAAGCGATCTAGGAAAAGAAGATCATGATCTATAGTGTCGAACGCAGCACTAAGATCTAGTAAAACTAACAGCGAGATGAAGCCTTGGTCTGAAACTAAAAACAGGTCATTAGTGATTTTAACTAGGGCAGTTTCTGTGCTATGATGGGGCATAAAACCTGACTGAAACTCTTCAAAGATATTGTTCTCTTGGAATTGGGCACATAACTGGGCAGCGACAATCTTTTTTAAAATTTTAGACATAAATGGGAAATTTAAAATTGCTCTGTAATTCGATAGCTTGTTTGGATCCAGATTAGGTTTTCCACAAAATCCACAAATATGCAATGCAATTTCTTCTTTCTTCTCTATACTTCTCCATCAACATTCTCAAAGCAAATAAGGCATCTGTGGTGCTCTTCCTCAGCATGAAACCATACTGTTGCTCACAGATGGTCACCTCTTCTCTCAGCCTGGCTTCCACTACTCTTTCCCATAACTTCATGGTGTGACTGATCAACTTAATTCCCATGTAGTTACTGCAGGTCTGCACATCTCCCTTATTCTTAAAGATCAGTACCAGCACAACTCTTCTCCATTTCTCAGGCATCTTCTCACCTACCAGAATCTTGGTAAACAATCTGGTTGAAAACTCCACTGCCATCTCTCCTAAACATCTCCATGCTTCTACCGGTATGTCATCTGGTCCAACCGACTTTCCACTTTTTATCCTCTTAATCGCTGTTCTCACTTCCTCCTTACTAATTCTATCCACTTCCTGCTTCACCAACTCCACATCATCCAACCTTCTCTCTCTCTCATTTTCCTCATTCATCAGCTGCTCAAAATACTCCCTCCACCTTCTCAACACACTTTCCTCACTATTCAACACATATCCATCTCCATCCTTTATTGCTCTAACTTGCAGCACATCCTTCCCAGCTCGGTCTCTCTGCCTGGTCAATCGGTTCAAATCCTTTCCACAACATATCTACCCTTCTCCTCTCCATCATATCAGCTATTTCTCTACCTTTACCAGTCATAGTACCATAGTAACATTTAAAGTACCAACCTGAACCGCCACTCTCTTACACTTCTCCTTTCCCTGCCATCTCTGTAGACGTCTTCCTCCTCTCCTTCTCCTCCTTTGGACAACAGTTGCCCAATTTCTACCGTTACCCTGTTGGCCAACACTACCTGTGGCGGTCGTTGGTAACCAGGACCTTGATTGAACTGGTATGAAATTCTTATTTTTGATCCGCATATTCGTTTTGGCACGTGTTTTATGCTGAATGACCTTTCTAACACAACCCTCCCTATTTATCCGGGCTTGGGACTGGCACTAAGAGTGCACTATCTTGTGCCTCACTAATGGCTGGGTTTATGGCTACTACTACTACTACCACCAGATTTTCTCCTATTGCTACTCCTCCTATTATTACTACTACTATTACTATTACTATTAAACAGTACTACCACTACTTCTATTATTACTACTTCTACAACTTTAAATTACATTTTATAATTCAAAATGCTAACAAAATATTTGAATAATAAATTGGGCAGAATCATTTTTTCAACGCTGTATCACCTCTTTTTACCTTTTATTCCAATGTTCCTCCGCTAGGAGGCGCTAATTCACACTTCAAACAACTCCAACAGAACATCAATGCAGAAGATTCGGAGTTTTCCATCCACTGTGGAATTATTCGATCTAAAATATGCAACGTGCAGAATAAAGTCTTGCATTAAGTGTTGGGGAAAAAAGTAGCCCCGCCCCCTGCTTGTAACTTTAACCAATCATAATAGGTCATGCTAAATGATTAGTGAGGACTTTATCATGTTAGAAGGAGTGGATGGAGGTGTAGCTTGGTGTACTGTGGGTTTGTTATTAACAGGTTTAAGCTTAAGTTTGAACCCATTAGACAACTCAGAACCAATGAGTGATTATAATTATTGATAAATGAACACCGTGTTTGATTTTGAGTCGTTTTCTTTATTGCTAATCCATTTACTTACCCCTCCACCCCCATCCAACACAACACCCCCCCCACCCCCCCACACCAGGAGTTTGCGCTTCCCCTTTAACTGGAGCAGAGAAGAATGAAAGAAGAGTGAAGCGGGATCATGGCGGCTTCTCTCGGCCGGGACACTCTACCTGACCACTGGTCTTACGGAGTGTGCAGAGATGGACGGGTGTTTTTCATCAAGTGAGCCAATTAACCTATGGATCGTCTGTTTTTCTCTTTTTGAAGGACTGTGTGTATGCTTATACGCATTTCGCGTCGATCTAGTAGCTTAACAGGTGTGTGTGTGTGTGTGTGTGTGTGTGTGTGTGCGCGCGCGTGCGTGCGTGTGTTTCCTTTCGTTTTCCAGCGACCAAACTCGCAGTACCACTTGGCTCCATCCCCGCACTGGAGAACCTGTCAACTCGGGGCACATGATCCGATCAGGTAAGAAACATCTAGTGGTCCTGGATCTCCGAATCAACTCAAACTTCCACTCTTTAGCGTCTCAATCACTTCATTAACTCGTTCATGATGAGAAGATTGTAGGAAGGCGGCTTGCTTTTGATGAGGAACACTTCAAAGTGAAACAGTGCAAAGATTCGAAACGTACAAACAACTACAAACACATCAAAGCCATCACTCGAGTGAAATAGTGTGCGCGCGTGTGTGTGTGTGTGTATGCGCGCGCGCGCGTCCGCTTAAACTCTATGCAGCCTGCAAGATATGTGTATTTTTTTCTTCATGCAGATTTACCGCGGGGATGGGAGGAAGGTTTCACAGCAGAAGGCGCGAGCTTTTTCATCAAGTAAGAGCTGTTTAGCCTGTATTTTGCGCTGTGTGTGTGTGTGTGTGTGTGTAGGGTGTGTGTGCTTGTAGAAGTAAGAGCTGCATTGCTTTCTGCATCAGCGCCTCCTGCCAGGTCCTGATTGAGGAAGGAGCAGTGGAGATGCAGATGCAGGGACGGGATCTACTGCACTGGAGGTCACACAGACTCTGCAGTATTTGTCATATGTGTACACGTTCCTTAGGCATCATTACACCAGAAATGCAGCTAAAATGTGCTTTATTATAACCCGTAGGGAATCAGGAAAGCAGGACTTGATCCAGCTTGTGTGATATGAACAAAATATGGTATCACTGTGTTTTTAATTATATGATACATGAGCCAGCAAAAGCAGAAGATAAAAAAATAATCCTATATAACTGTTTCCAATGATACTTGCATTGAAAGTCTACAAGAAATCACAGACAAGGACAAATCCATATAATAAGCGAAATGTGAATCAGCTGCTTGAATCAGTTTGCTACAGCCTCACTTCCTGTTTGGCAGCTTTGCTGTCGGATTTCTTGGCCCATTACACGTGACTTCTTTGGAAATTCTTTTGATTTTTTTTTTTCTGTGGCTGACTATGGAAAATATGTATTTGGTGATGTTTGGAGAACATTTTAGAAGAAGCAAAAAATCTTTTCTGGACAAAATCCAGAAGGTCATAGGTTGTGTTGAACTTGTCTTGACAAAGGGAATCCAGGAAAAAAGTTCAAAAGTTATATCTAGAGGTCGACCCATATAGGGTTTTCTCTGGCCGATGCCGATATTTAGATATACTAAAAAATGCTTAAATTAAACATTTATTGAACAACACAAACCCCTCCAATCAGTGCACTTGTTATGTTTTGGACCCCTAAACTACAGCTGGATGAGGACTCACTAACAGTACAGTTCCAAAAGGTTACTTATTCTCTCTTCAAACGTTTTTCTCATTCTCTCTCCAAAAATAGCATCATATTTAACCAAAGATATATAAGACTAGATTAAAAAAACGAATGATAAGCCCAGGACACTCCAAGATGACAGTCGGCCTTCAGGGAAAGTCGGTCAGCTTTAGTTTTTTCCTGCGCCATTGGCTCCAGTCGGAGGGTCTCAGCTGATAAGCATATTCCAAATTAGACACTAATTTGACCCTGTGGTGTAAAAACTAGGCCCAGTTTTGATAAAAAGCTTAGTCTGCCAAATTTGACCATGTTTTACCAGAGAGGCTGCCATGCACTGTACATACTTTTCAATAGGAGAAAAGGTAGAATAACAGTGGGGTGCTTTGCTCCCTAATGATTTAGAAGTGGGCTTCATTGTGCAGCTCCAGGTTTGATGCTAATGTTCAAACATGCATGTTCTCTGGTTTCCTCCAACCTCCCAAAAATATTCTAGTAACTCTAAATTAACCATACGTATGAAAGAGCATGTCTGTCTGTGTGCGTGTGTCTGTTTGGTGTCCTATAATCAACATGCTTCCCATCCAGGCAATATTCACATCTCATGCTCAGTGTTTTTCCCAGGAAAGACATAAAATCCATGTGACCTGACAAGAATTAAGATATCGATTTGTTGATTTCAGTGTGCATAAGTTAAGATCGTCACTAACAATCAACAAACAACTTGGTTGTCCCCTCGTTATTATCAGGTGGCCGTGGCCCACAGCATAACAACAACAGCATGGGGTTTATAAAGACATAATTAACATGTGTGTCAAAATATAAAAAATATCCAGTTTCTATAAAAAAAAAAACTTCTGTTTTTATAGATAGTAAGAATGTATGGAAGGTCCAGTTGAGGGCCATAGAATGAGTGTAAACTTTATTCCTTTTGTCTTTATTTTGTGATTCCCTTCAAAAAGTGTAGAATTAAAAAAAAAAAAAAAACATTTCTATTTGCTGTTTCTTTAAAAAAATCATGGTCCCAAACTCATGCATGTATTGGACCATCATCTTCCATTCCACTGTTACTATAATATCATTCATAGCAATTTCTTTCTTCTCTGTAGCTGTAATATGAAATGAATAGATATTTGTAGAGACATTTATAAAATAATATACTCTGTCTCATAAATCACAGATTATCCATACAACAATCATACAGCAGATCATAATTTCACTATTTATGCTCATGCTTCACGTTTGCGCTCAAGGTCAAGTCGCTGTTTTTCAACCTGAAAGCAGGAAAGTTAAAAATTAACTCTGTTGATAATCTCGTGACACGGAAATGTGCATGAAGAATAAATGTGCAACATTCAAACTAAATATTTACTGTGTTGCATAGAAGTGCTATTCCGTATCGAGAAAAAAAACCTCAGGATTTTACTTTATTTATAAATGGGAAAAGGGAAGTGTAACTGAGTTGAGAAAAACTTGCTGTTTCCTCTGTTATATTATTATTATATTATAAAATATTTTCTATTTAAGCCCATGGACAACCTCAAAATGGCTAATAGTGTTGAAAAGGGTGAGACACATCTGGTGAAAAGTGATAGAGCAGTTTGCTTTTCGAAGAAGGAAAGAACTACAGTCTTGAAGTAAACAGTCTGTTTAGGAGTTGAGTATTAAAAGCTAAATCTGTGGAACTTTAGCTATTTGAAGAATGCGGCTGCTTTTTTTTTCCTTCTTTTTTTGAGCACTTTAAGCCAGGACAAAACTTTCCTTTTTAGTGTTTGCTAACACCATGTTTGTATTTGAACTTCAGTTATATAGTCATGAAGACACTTTCTATAATATATATGTTTATGAAAGTGTTGGATTTTTTGTCTTAATTTCAAGAGAGAAAAAAAAAGAGCTGGTAATGAATCCATTGTTTATGGCTGCTATAATGTAACTTGTTGAAAGGAACTAACATTAAGAGTACCTATAAATGTAGAATATCTGTTATGTGTCTAATATCTTTAATAAATGAAAAAAAAAAGAAATGTAATTGGTGTGCTATAAAAGGAAAGACTCTTTGTTTTGCGCAGTTATAGGAAAAATAATGAACATTGTCGTGGGAGCAATAACTTCTCCTCATCACACATCTCTGTTGAATGCTTTCCTATAAAACCTCACCCTGTCATTTTTTTATTCCTCACTAAATTTGTCCCTGATCTCCAAAACTAGGTAATGAAGAAACCCATTTGTGCAATTTTAAACTGCTGTTGCGTAAATAACGCGATGCAGAAAACGTCTCTGTAATGATCCCTCACGTATCTTTGTATCAAACAGATCAACAGATCAGTTGACTAGCAGTTGATGAAAAAGGAAAATAAGCTAGCAAGACAAGCAGTATTTGCATTATTTGCATATTCTTGTTTGTGCAAGGATCCCGAAATGTTCGTACGTTGGTCTTTAGAAAAACATATTATTTGACCTTTTAGACAGAGCATTACAGGAATTACAGAAAAAAAAATTAGGAGAAAAGAAAAAAAAACATAACCTTTTTGCTTTCCCTCCATCTTTCTGTATGTTGTCTCTATACTCTCCTCTCCTGTTTGCTCAGTTGGTTGTAGGCGATCATGTGACTATAAATTTACGAGTGCAGAGATATATGGCACCATCACATTCACAATCAAGTTCACACCAAAGTCACTCTGACTGTCTTCGTTAAATGAAAAAAAAAACCAGAGACATCATCTGTGTCCTCTGGAGCATCGGGATGTCCTTCACGTCTTGACCACTGAGACTGAGAGTTTGGTTATTTAATCTATAATTTCAGAAGTCCTGAAGTTATTAATACCAGCAGCAGGGTTGTTTTTGTGCTACATGCTTGTGTAAAGTGTTAAAGAATGAGCTTTTGGTTCAGCACCTTCGCCCCCTGTGACATTGCTTTTCATTTCATACAGCACCAGCATTAATCACACATCGACATCCTTCGCTAATGTAACGCATCTGAGCGAATTCCTCCTCCGCCTGTCGCTGCAGTGCCCCAGACGAGTAGGCGAGAAGGTGAGGAGGCGAAAAGCGTTTTTTAAATGTGGGTTATTCTCTCTGTTTGCTTTGGAGAGGTCCCTCGAGCCCTTTTCAGAGAACACGCATGAGACACAAGAGCTCTTAAGCATCGTGTGAAATGTTCTGTCTCAATCTTTGCTTAGCTTAAAAAATGTTTCGATTTTATTCAGAATGAACACAAAATGAAATGAATTAAATAAAAACATCTGGACTATATTATTATCTTATATTAGAGATCAGAATAGATAAAAGTAAATGAAAGAATGGACACTGGATAAAAGGAACATTCTTTGCCTTTTTATTGCCTTTTTATTTTTGCTAAAAATTATGTAAAATCATATTTTTTTACTCATCGATCCAGAACAAGTTATTGCCAGAAAAGTAAAATGTAAGCATTGGAAGTGTTTCAGCAGGTCGGTGATAATAAGACGAGTTATAATGGTATAAGTTTTCTACATTTTGCCTCTGATTACCATCACTGTACCACACAACATCGTCTATCTGTAATAAATAGACATTCGGTGCAAATCAGATGAGGATGGGTTCCCTCTTGAGTCTGGTTCCTCGCAAGGTTTCTTCCGTATGCCATCTCGGGGAGTTTTTCCTTGCCACAGTCGCCACCGGTTTGCTCATCAGGGACAAACTTACTCTTATGAAGAACATACTCATTTTTATTACCACATTATCTGTGTAAAGCTGCTTTGAGACAATGTTCATTGTTAAAAGCGCAATACAAATAAAAATGAATTGAATTGATTTGAATTGAGTTAAACTCTTAGCAATCCCCTGTGCGGCAAACACCTACAACATCCAGAACTCCTATTCACTCAGCTACACACATACACTCACACCATGTATTTAAACGTTTATGTTTTTTGCAAAGTATACGCTCTGAATCAAGGCCAAGCCTGGTTATTACTGTTTTTGATTCTGATGTGACGACCTCTAGTTTGTGTTGTTTGATGATGGCCTGATCTGTTGTATATACTTGACTACGAATTTTGATTCATGTGTGTATTTGTCTGCAATCGTGTCATTAATCTGCCTAAAACTGCATTCGCACCTGTCTGAGCTCTCAATACATGACACCCATATATTTGTCTTACATCATAAAACTGCTGTATGGTACGATCAGGATGCTTTATTGACTGGGAGACACTAGAAGACCGTTTTGTTGATCCTCCTGACGACTGCAAACTGTTGTGATTTTTCACTGGTTCCAGATTGTTGTGTAGTTTCAGAGTGGTGGGCAGGTGATGACTCTCTCAAATGAAAACATAATCATGACTTTATTTATACTAGTGAACACCAACCCTGAGTGGACACATCTGTCAGGTTGTTGTTTACCCAGATTTTTATTTGTTTGTGTTTATATTTGTGACGTGTTTAGAGATTCCAGTGTATTTTTGTTGCTCATTGCTGCATTTGTTACCTTTTGTGAGAAGAATTGTCTTACAGGTATTTCAGACTGTTCTTACTTTCGTTCCAAACACAATGTTTCGTAGTAGAAGAAATGTCAAAACAAGAGTAGTAGCTCATAAAATGACTGACAAAAACACTACATTGCTTCTGCATCTCTTTTTAAGGTCGAGATAAAGTGAGGGCTGAATCCCACTGCACTCTTATTAGCAGGTAGTTGAATGGCATTGTGTCTTACACAAGAAAGCGTTAACCGAAGTAAACAGAGACCAGCATGTACACGAAAATAAATCCATTCGGATTCTCTTGTAAGATCTGCCAAAAGCTGTGCTTTTCTTGGCCTAACATTGCTATAGCTTTGTTATTCGACATGACTCTGCTTTGCACATCTATAGACCAACTATATCTTTTTTTTTATTTCAAAGGCACTGCTATGCTATTAGCATAACAACAATGTGGCTGAGTTTATAAAGGTCAATGAAAATGAATTTGAAACTGCATTATTGCTGACAGTTTTATTGTCCGGTCACATGAAGGCAGTCTTTGTGTCGAGTGTGTGAGCTCCGACAAAAAACCCAACACTGCAGCTCTCAGATGTACAACAGCACAAATGTCACGGCGTTGAAATATCGTGTGTGTCCCAGCCTTTAAGGGGTTTCTGGTTCCTGTTTGGATCCTGTACTCTGCATTTGTACATTGTTTTTGTGACACATTTCGCTCGTTAACATTGGCAGGAAATAACTTGTTTTTAGGTTGAAACACGACAGGAGAAGAGAATTTACACCTTTCCGTAGTGCATGCTCTTTAAGAAAATACAGCTTTACAACTCAGTAAATAGAATAGTAAATACCAGTTAAACAGCATAGTAAAGGAAGTAGGTGTCTGAGGCATTAGAATAATAATGACTGGAATTATTTGTGTTTGAGTGTGTAGCATATTCAATCCCTGACACTGCTAAAAACTCTTTAATTTTTTTTATTTCAATATTAATAAGTCTAAAAGGTGTATGTTACTTTAATAAATTCTTCTGATAATTCGAAAATGTTGTTCTCGTGGTATAAAACATCATGTTGTGCTGTTTCAGGATACAACAGAGTTACAGTTACCTTCCAGATGTTTATTTTTTTTTTTTTTATTCCTTTTACACCACAGCATTTTCTCAAAAATTTTCAAAGACATAGAAACAAGACAACTTTTTTTTTTTTTTAATTTTTTTTTTTTTACATTTGTAGTTAATTTTATCGTGTATCATGTAACATAAGTAAGTAAATTCTAGTTATCACTTATAATAATGCCGATGCCAAAAGATAAACTCCCGAGAGAAATTGTAGTGACGGGAAAGAGGAAGACAGTGAACAATGACTTTCTTGGTAGGCTACTGTTTAGATACAAGCTGTGTAACAGACACTGTCTTTTGTTAAAGCCTGTGTAAAGTTCATTAGTTTCAGTGTAGACACCTGCGGCTTATAAACAGGTGCGGCGTATTAATGTTTAAAATAAATTTTTTTGTAAAAATCAGTGGGTGCGGCTTTTATTTGGGTGCGCTTAATAGTCCGGAAATTACGGTAATATAAAATAAATATAAAATATACACCAATAAGGCACAGCATTATGACCACTGACTAGTGAGAGATTCTTCTTCTTCTTCTTCCGGCTACACCCATTAGGGGTCCCCACAGCGGATCATCCGTCTCCATACCACCCTGTCCTCTACATCTGCTTCTTTCACACCAACTACCTGCATGTCTTCCCTCACCACATCCATTAACCTCCTTCTTGGTCTTCCTCTTTTCCTCCTTACTAGTGGCTCCATCCTCAGCATTCTTCTACCAATATAACTCTTGTCCCTCCTCTGCACATGTCCAAACCATCTCTGCTACCTCCAGCTCCGCCTCCTGTCTTTTACTCAATGCCACTGTCTCTAATCCATACAACATCGCAGGTCTCACCACAGTCCTATACACGCTCCCTTTCATTCTTGCAGATACCCTACTATCACAAATCACTCCTGTCACTCTTTTCCACCCACTCCACCCTGCATGCACTCTTTTCTTTACTTCCCTAACACACTCTTCATTACTTTGAACTGTTGACCCCAGGTACCTGAACACCTCCACCTTCTCCACCTCTTCTTCCTGCAACCGCACCACTCCATTGCCCTCCCCTTTCATTTACACACATGTACTCTGTCTTACTCCTACTGACTTTCATTCCCCTTCTCTCTAGCGCATATCTCCACCTCTTCAGGCTCTTCTCAACCTGCTCAGTACTCTGACCACAAATCACAATATCATTCGCAAACATCATAGTCCATGGAGACTCCTGTCTGACCTCGTCTGTCAACCTGTCCATCACCACTGCAAACAAGAAAGGGCTCAGGGTCGATCCTTGATGCAGTCCGACCTTTACCTTGAACCAGTCTCACTGCATACTTCTCTGACACACCAGACTTCCTCATACAGTACCACAACTTTTACTGCATTGTTACTGCAGGTCTGCACATCTCCCTTATGCTTAAAGGTCGGTACCAGCACACTCCTTCTCCATTACTCAGGATCCTCCAGATTCCTCCAATCTCTTGTTAAACAATCTGGTTAAAAACTTCACTACCATCTCTCCTAAACATCTCCATGCTTCTACCGGTATGTCATCTGGTCCAACCAACTTTCCACTCTTCATCCTCTTAATCGCTGCTCTCTCTTCCTCCTTACTAATCTTATCCGCTTCCTGCTTCACCATCTCCACATCATCCAACCTTCTCTCTCTCTCATTTTCCTCAATTATCAGCTGCTCAAATTACTCCCTTCACATTCTCAACACACTCTCCTCACTAGTCAACACATTTCTATCTCCACCCTTTATTGCTCTAACTTGCAGCACATCCTTCCCAGCTTTGTCCCTCTGCCTGGCCAATTGGTTCAAATCCTTTTCTCCTTCCTTAGTGTCCAACCTCTCAAACTGCTCATCATATGCCTTTTTCTTGTCTTTCACCACATCCCTCTTTACCCGCTGCTGCATCTCCTTGTCTCCCTGCCTACTTTTCTCATCTTTCTGTCCATCCCACTTCTGTTTTGCCAACCTCTTTCCCCTTATGCTCTCCTGCACTTCCTCATTCCACCACCACGTCTTTTTGTCTTCCTTTTTATTTCAGATGTCACACCAAGTACTTCTCTAGCTGCCTCTCTTATCACTTGTGCAGTAGTTGCCCAATCATCCAGCACCTCTTCACCACCATCGAGCCCCTGTCTGACCTCTTCTCTGAACCTCACACTACAGTCTTCCTCCTTCAGTTTTTACCATCTTATTTTTCTTTCAGTCCTCACTCTCCTCCTCTTCTTCTTCGCCTCCAAAACCATTCTACAGACCACCATCTGATGCTGTTTAGCTTCACTGTCCCCCGCCAACATCTTACAGTCTCCAATCTCTTTCACGTTGCATCTCCTACATAGAACATAGTCCACCTGTGTGCACCTTCCTCCACTCTTATACGTCACCCTATGATCATCCTTTTTCTTAAAATACGTATTCACCACTGCCATTTTCATCCTTTTAGCAAAATCTACCACCATCTGCCCTTCCACAATTCTCTCCTTAAAACCATACCTACCCATCACCTCTTCATCACCTCCTGACTAGTGAGGAAATAACACTGATTATCTCTTCATCATGGCACTTGTTAGTAGGTTAGTTGCCTTCAAAGTTGATTTGTTACAAGCAGGAAAAATGGACAAGCGTAAGGATTTGAGCGAGTTTGACAAGGGCCAAATTGTGTTGTCTAGAAGACTGGGTCAGAGCCCAAAACTACAGATCTTGTGGGGTGTTCCTGTTTTTCATGGGTACACTATCTATCAATAGTGGTCCAAGAAAGAACAGTGCTGAAATGGCGACAGGCTCATGGGATGCCGAGGGGGTGTGTGAAGGCTGCAAGGGGGGGAGTGAAGGCTGGCCCGTGTGGTCCGATCCAATAGACAAGTTAATGTTAATGTTTTGATAAAAAGGTGTCAGAATACACAGTGCATCACAGTTTGTTGTGTATGGGGCTGTGTTGCCACAAACCAGTCAGGGTGCCCTATCTGTGGAACACATGGCACCAGGATGCACTATGGGAAGGAGGCAAGCAGACAGAGGCAGTGTGATGCTTTGGGCAATGTTCTGGTTAGAATCCTTGGGTCAGGCCATTCATGCGGACATTACTTTGACACATACCACCTCCCTAAGCATTGTTGCAGACTATGTACATTCTTCCACAGAAATGTAGTCCCTGATGATTGTACCCTCATTCAGCAGGATAATGCGCCCTTACACTAAGCAAAAACAATAAGTTTGAGTGTTGACTTGGCCTCCAAATTCCCCAGCTATCAATCCAATCGAGCATCTATAGGATGGGCTGGACATCAAGTTCCGATCTATGGATGCCCCACCTTTGCAACATTTAGAACTTAAAGGATATGCTACTAACATCTTAGTTCCAGATACCACAGCACACCTTCGGAGATCAAGTGGAGTCCATGCCTCAATGGATCAGTGCTGTTTTGGCAGCAAAAGGGGGACCAACACAATATTAGGCAGGTAGTGATAATGTTATGCCTGATCGGTGTATAATAAAGAATAATAATAACAATGCGTAAGGATAAAATCAAAGTACAATAATATAATATATAATTGTAGAATACATAAAACTGATTTGTACCTTAAAAAAAAAATCAGTCATAGTTGGAGCTAAACATAATTTTTTTTTTTTCTAGATTCTAACAGGTATATTGAATTTTGAGAAATGTAAACGCAATCCTGGTACAATGTGAACATAACACAGGGCAAACATTAAAAGCATGCTAGCATCTCCTGAGGGCCTTTTTTTTTTGCTGATGAGAATATTGCATCTGTGGTTAATGGAGAGAGCGTGCCGCATTCTGGCAGATCCTGAATCTGAAATTAATTTGATTTACTGCCGGCTTTGTTGCTGCCAGTTATTTAATACGTTGCTTATGACAGCTAATGGCAAAGCGCAGAGCTGCACCAGAACCCAGAATCCGGTCCCTGCTGCACTCAGATAATTAAGAAATACAGAGAAATTTCTCTTTACTTCAGTCTCTGATGAAAGAAGGTGGTGCGATGATGAATTGTGGAACGTCTCACATCTTAGAGGTGACATTTAGCTTTTAGACTGAAAACTGAAAGGGGGCTTCATGGGGGCAATTATTTTGGCCCCTTATAAGGTTAGAATGAAGTATCACTGCAAATCAGTCCAGAGACTGATCTTATAACTCACGCTTGTTCTATAATAAAACACAACTATCTTAAAAGGCATGGTCTCTTTTAGCATGACAGTGCCCACTATTGCTTTTTTTTCTTTTTCTTCTTCTTCTTCTTTCAGCTTCTCCCATTAGGGGTCGCCACATCAGATCATTCATCTCCATACTCCCCCTTTTCCTCTACATCTGGCACTTTCAAACCAACTACCTGCATGTCTTCCCTCACCACATCCATAAACTGCTTCCATGGCCTTCTTCTTTTCCTTGTTCCTGGTGGCTCCATCCTCAGCATTCTCCTACCAATATAACTGTGTCCACTATTCCATAGGATGACAATTGCACTCACCTCCTCCACCCTAACTAACTATGTTAGCTACTTTGAGTGGTAGTGGGGGATTTGGAGTGCATAGACAAGTATTCAACTACAAAAATATTGTGTTATTATCATAAAAATTAAAAAAACATGAGCTGTGACTAGGTAATATTTTTTTTGTTTTTTTTTTAAACTTTGGTAATAAATGTAAAGACATTGGATGTTTGTTTAGACCAGAATTTGCTTTAGTAGTTTTGACAGTTGGTGTGAGTCGGCAGTGAACTCCTGACCCCCCCCCCCCCCCCCCCCCCCCCCCCCTCCCCCCTCTGGGGTAAAAGGCTTAACCCTGTCCACCCCATTCCCATTGTGTGATAAAGAGGCTTAACCCGGTCCAAGTCCACATGTCGCTGCCCTGACAACGGCCTGTTTCTGGTGCAGCAGGCTGCTGGAAATGAGAAGCGCCATGGCACAATAGAGGGACTGTTAAGCTCGAGCAAGCGTAGTAAAAACGCTTTCTTGTAGCCCCCCCACTTCCAAGCCCCACTTCCCTCCTTTTAGCCATCACCCATCAAAACGTCCAACAGCACACCCCATACTCAACATTCCTAAACACCAATGAGTCAATTAGAATTTTTAATACTATTATTCAAAATCAAATAATTGTCCTTTTTTTTTATTAATCTGTCTTTGACTGGGAAACTTTGTTTTGGAATGTTCTCTTCTATACCACAGCAGCTGTGACTTTTGTGAAAAGTCACAGTGGAATGTCTAGCGCTCCACTTGTTTGAGGAGTTTAAAGTTATTTCACCTCGAGCTACGCAAACGGATACCTGTGCAAGTCAGGCTGCATTAAACCACAGCAATCCTATAGCTCCCCAAAGACAAGGCTCCTACAATGGAGTCCTGTCAGGACAATATTCCTTTTGTCTCTTTTCCTGAGGGAAAAATGCTTTATTTTTCTTTTACGGAAAAGTTTTTTCTTTAAGATCTCATGAAAAGGTTGTTAAAAAAAAAGTTTTTTTTAGTTAAGTGACAAATTTGTCAAAGAATTGCTCAGGAGAAGCAGAACATCAGATTTTTGTACTATTTAAGTTTGGACTGATTCCAGCACTCTGTCATATTTGTCATACTGTATTAGAAAACAAACTCAACATAATGTGGCGCTATTCTATGGGAATAACCGTATATGTTTTAATCATTGCATATTAATAAAAAATCTGTATATATCTCAAATTTTTTTACTACTGTTATTAAATATTGTAGTATATATATTGGTCTTTTTAGTCATTCTCTAACCATCCTGGGTTACAAGTGCACAGATTTAACATACATTTGATTCATTTGATGTAACATTTTGGTATGCCGTAATTTTTTTCCTACTCAAATAATGCATAGTAATTTTTGACTAGTATTTTTCTATGAAACCGTTTTTTAAACTGTTGTATCTGATGGTGGTTGTTATGGTAACACAATACATTGAATACATTTGATAGCTGTTAAACAAACACTGAAAAAATTTTTTACAATTCAAGGCTTTCTAAGAAACAACCCTTCCTTTTGTGACCAATGTGTGTTATGTCTGGTTACAAGATTATTAATTTTTTTGGTTTATTGACTTAAGAATGTTCTACAAACAAACTCTTTTCAGGAACTGGTATATTTAAAATGAAGTCACCTGACATGCAGGACTTCAATATGAATATTCAATTAATCATTTGACTTCTGATTGTGACTGAGTTATGGGGTGTCACACTTCGATCACTTATGCAAACAACTTTGTGTAGATTCAAAGTATTTGGATCCAAAAAATGTTTTGATATTTCAAGCTAAATTCACTTAGTAAATTTCCTCTTGCATAGAAAGAGTAATACATTTAAAATAAAAAATAGAAGAGTTGTTTATGTGGCGTTTTCTGTATTCTGGTTATTGTGTAGCAACTAAGGCTAAAGCATTTTACAAAAAAATCTGTGTAAAAATGTAATTTAAGGGCTGTTTACTCTCTGCTGGTGTGGAACTCTTGGCTTTGCTAATGGAGCAGTGTTTTTGTCACATTACTATTGTTTATTCAGGAGAATGCTGGCAACTCTTATTCACACACACACAAAAAAATCACAATCCCCCTATCTTTAGTACCAGTTTTTCTTTCACAAATTTAAGCTAGCTGCTATTTTCTAATCATTGCTAGTATGAATTTTCTAATCGCTCAAAATCCCATTTGCTGCCTAAACAATTTTATGCTAGCAGCTGTTTTTCCGTGAGACCAAACAGTTCTAGCTTTTTAATCAAAACAATTCCAGCTGCTGTTTTTATTCACACAATATCAGGCTGTAAGGTGTTTTTCTTATATTAAATCATGTCAACGGCTATTTATTCCACAGCAGTTTTTTTTTTTACAACTGTGTTATGCTCACAGCTGTTTTCTAGTCACTCCCTATTTTGCTAGCTGATATTTTCGATCATGTAAAATTCCACTAGCTCTGTAATCCTACAATTTCCTTCGAACTGCTTTTTTTTACTGGAGCCATGCTAGTTTTTCAATCATGCAAAATCATTCCATTCCATACTGCTTAGTTACAAAAAAGTTGATTTCTATTGTACTTTACATTAAGACAAACTGATTTTTAGTCATGCTAAACCATGCTTGCTTTTTTTCCCACACCAAATTATAGTATAAGCAAGTTTCCTTTCACTAAGTGATGGAAGATGCTGTTTTTTGATTACACCAAATCATGCCAACAGCCATTTTATAAGTATGCAAATTGTGCTAGTTGCTGTTTTTATTCACACAACATTTTGCTAGCAGCTCTTTTGCAAGCATTCTAAAGACTCTTTGGGTTTGTATGATATTTTGACCCCTGTTTTTAAACATTTCTGCTGGGTGTTGGGCTTGTATTCAATTTCTTACTGAATAATAAAGTTCAGCCTGAAAAGTTGAATAATCTTCTGACAAACCCCAAATGTCATTCAGAGGTTAAAGAAGCTCAACTGATCCATAGCATAACTTTAATGTTAAGAACTGCATTTGGGCATTTTGATCTCGAAAGCCTCAAGCCGTCATAACTAACAGAACAAGTTGAACTTGCTATGCTATAACACTCCTTCCATTGAATTCATTTGCAAATGGGCGTATCCGAGGACAGCCAAATAGATCTATAGTGCGAGCCATTTAATGTGTATGCATAGTTGTGCAGGTGTGTGTGTGTTCAGACATAATCATATGCGGTATGTAAACAAACACAGGTTTGTCACTCTGCTGTGTGGGTGGCTTGAAAAGTTCTGTCAATATTATCACAAGGAAGGTCCCTTATATTCATAGTCGGGTTTCATGCACATTTAAGCGCTTAGAGTTCCATGTTCTAAATTACGCTTTTCAATGATGATATTGCCAGACGATGTAACCAGATTATTCTTTAACAGCAGCATCTAGCATCAATAGCATCAGGATCATCGACTTTAAACATTAGCACTCATCTTTACACCAAAGAAAACAGCACTCATTGGCTAATGAGATTTAGATGGACAGCTCAAACAAATAAATACCTGAGGGAAATTTGGACACTTTTCTCAATGTGATTCTCTATATAGTTATAGTATTTAAACAAAAACTTTCTTTCGGCTTCTCCCATTTAGGGGTCGCCACAGTAGATCATCCGCATGTTTGATTTGGCACGTTTTTACGCTGGATTCCCTTCCTAACGCAACCCTCCCCATTTATCCGGGCTTGGGACCGGCACTAGGAGTGGCTGGGGATGGTCCCTGACTGGGGAGAGTGCTGCATCCTAACCACTAGACCACCAGGGGTGAATAAAATGCCTTAGAACAAAAACACCTCCTGGATGTAGACAACTAAATGTGGTGCCTTCAATACAAACATATATAAACTAACTCATTAGTATAGGAAGCTTATTTATATTTTTCTTTATAAACATTGTGTGTTAACTTTGTCGAAGCTTCTGCAATGTGACTGAATCGAAGGCAGTTAGTTATCAACAGGGCGTAATGAGGATTAAAGGCCAGAAGATTTTTCAAATAAAAACTGTCTAAAGTGGGGATTTTAGACTTTCATCAGTTGTGATGCCTTTGCTGTGTTTATTCCATGGATGATGATCTAGGATTAAAAAAAATAGATTGATATTTATGATAAAAATGTTAGAAATCTGTAGTTTGTTACTGGTGTGTCCTTCTTTCATTCATTCTTTTTTGCTCACATAAATTTGTTGTAAAATCTTTAGGGCATCATTTGCTGAGACTAATATAATGTGCAAAAGACGAGAGACACTTAAAGCAATTTTAGCGTCCAAATCTGGTTTTGATATGCTGGTGATTTCTTGTTGAGTGTCATTGACCCATTGCTACAGCGATAAAGAAGCCACGTGGAAACTGATTTTCTGCATTTTTTTGCTTATAAAATAGATAATATTTACCTGACAATTAAATCGCATTCACAAATGTGTGACATGAAAGATGTGTTTGTTTCTTGTTAGAGTTACTTTTTCTACTAGCTGACTTAAACTGTGAATTTGCACATATCAGTCTTGTTAGCTGATTCAAATCAAGAAGGCAGGATCTCTGTTATCTCTTTAGTTGGAAGGAACAGAGGAGGAGCTCATTATTACACTGCATCTCATTGGGCTTGTTTATTTTCTGTTGCATGGGGTACACCTGAAAAAGTGCTGATATACGGTTTTTTTTTTTTTGCTGGTAGATGTTTCCTTCTTCTTGTTCTTTCCCTTAGTCACTTTTATGTAACAGCTGTCTGATGCATGTTAGCATTTATTCTGCATATGGTTACATCTTACCTTTGGTGGTCTACTGCAGGGATGTTTCTTTTTAGCTACCTCTCTCTACCTCTCTTACTTCTCCCTGTGTGAGGAGGAAAATCAGGGCTAAAGTGATTATGCTGCATTTTTCGGTGAGGAGGAGGAGGAGCTGGTGAAGGCAGGACCCCTTGCTCTGTGAGAGGACTGCTTAATGATTTCTTTTTTGCGCTGGGACTTGTGCGCATTGAAGCCGCAATGGACCAAACTGGCCAGGAGATTGTGTGTGTGTGTGTGTGTGTGTGTGTGTGTGTGTGTGTGTGTGTGTGTGTGTGTGATACAGAAATGCTAGATCACAAGTCACTTTCTGCACCTTTTTTTTTAAAATCTCATAGATATCACATAAAACAATAAACACCTAGAACTGGAATTTTCTAAAGGAAGTGTGGGATTTTGACCACCAAGCAGCACCAGCAGCAGTGCCATGGCACCATCACATCCAAAATGAGCGATGAAGGCCATGCCAGGCTAAGCACACATTGTTTTGTACTCGGTGGGCAATAATAGTATACGAGGAATGGGGCAGCGTGGAGAAAAAAAAACAAAACAAAGACAGGATTGACAGGAGGACACAGTGGGTTACTGTGTTTGAGACTTAGAGGCCGTTCCATCAAACATGATTAAATGGGTGATATTTAACCCCCAGAGATCTTGCAGAACGCATTGACTTTTCACAGACGAGATGATGTGCGCTCACCATAACGATGTACATTAAACAACATGGGCAAGCGAGCAGATACGGTGCGAGAGAGCAGACGCAGTGGAACACTGGACAGACGTGGCGCGGGATCTAGCGTCAGCATGGGCATCTGCTGCGGCTGCTTACCTCCGCAAGATGTTAATCAGGATCAGGAGGAGGTGCCGGTTCGTTTGGAGGCTATCAGCGAGGAAGTGGACGAGAACTCCACAGGAGAGGAAAGGTAACCTGGATAAGGTTGATGAAGCTCTTTTACTCTGGTGCTTTTTTAAATCAAAGGTTTTAAATTTTTTTCTTAGAACACTGCTAGAGCTGTTTCTGTAAAAAAAAAAAAGAAAAGAAAAAAGTCCTTCAATAACCTTTAATGGAGCTCTCTTTCGGTTTATTCTCAGTCTGAAACCGAGATGACAGAATATCTACTGAATTCTGTCAATAAACCTCCCAGCGGGCAGAGATTGAATTTTGAATTGCACGAGAACTCATGCTTCACCTTCAGAACCTTGCAGGAAATTAGTAAAATCAGTAAAACAAACAAAAAATAAGAGAGCTTTACCAAGCAGCAGCCTGTGATGCTGTAAGCCACTTGCATGTAAACAATGTGCTCTGTTTGCTCCGACTTTCCGCTGTTTGGTTTGTGGGATTTTGCAATTCTGATTATGACAAGAATTCGGGGACGTCACACATCTTCAACTCTCTGCCGAGGAGAATCAGAATGAATAATAATGAAAGGCCGTTGTTGTGGATGTTTGTTGAGAATTGTGGGTTTTGGTTCTCACAGCACCAGACATGTGGGTTTCCTAAAATTGTATAACACTGTGTATGTACTTTATAACACATTCCTTGTGAGAATATGAAAATGTACAATATTTTAAATAATTCATAACATCTATTCTACAGTAAAAGCTCATTCACAAACAGGTTAAAATACATGTGAAATTGTTGGAATGAGTCTCCATTTTAAGCTCTGTAGCAGTCAGAGGTAAAGCTGTCATATCTTTAGAACGGATTCAAATTCAGTTTTATTTGGATGGATTTCTATATTTGTTTTACGCTTTCTCTGAAACAAGCTGCGTTTTTTTGGTCTTATTAATTTTAAGTTGTCATAGTTATGCCAAAATACATTTCCCATTAGCCCCTGCATCCCAATGATTCTTATCACATGCCTTTTTTTCCACCTGTGTTTAAGTCATACCTTGAATGGCAGATATTGTTATCATTTTTTGCCGCTTATTGTTGTTGTTGTCAGTGGCTGTGTGGGATTCTGTTATGATTTGTATGTTTTAATGATAAAAAAGTAGGAAGGCTGCACTTCCATCTGCCTTTATGTGACCCAAGAGAGAGAAGAAAAGAGAGTGAGGGAATGAATATAAATTTATAGCTGTGAGAACAGGAACTAAATTGAACTAAGTTCATGAAACATGAAATATAACTGTAAATGGATAAATAGCATGGGCAAGGGCAATAAAACCAATGTCCCAGATATGTTTATTGGCATTCAATGGGAATTGATATGCCTGTTTATCTACGCAGATGTGTCTGGGTTGAAAAGTGTTCTCATGACTAAATAAGTTTGTGTCTGTGTGTGTCTGTGTGTGTCTGTGTTCATGTGCTAGTGAAAGTGGTTTCAGAGACCTTTTAGAAGCAGTTGTTTATAAGGTCATTTGTCTTTTTGTTGTGGTAGTAAAAGGGCGGCGTTTCGCTCGAGTGCAGACTGTAAAGCCTGCGGAGGGACGTCTGAAAACATTTCACCCTGCTGATCTTTGGCCCTGTGATGATTCATAATGATAAGAACGGAATACAGGAAATATGTTTAGCACGGAGCGATAAAGTGCACAGTACATCAGTGACTGTGACCGCTAGAACATGCAGTAATGCTGCCATTGATTGTTGCAATTTATGCCCTTAATTGTGCACAGCATAAGCTCTTGAGTCTTCTGGCAGAGACACACACACACACACACACACACACACACACACACACACACACACACACACACACAGACGAACTCACAGCTCTCTAAAGAAGGGCTGATCAGAAGCCTAACAGCTCGTAGCAATGGTCAGGTCAGGCTTTTAAACTGGAGTGAAATATCTGTACAGAGAGGACGTCATTTCTGTCCATATGAATCATCTGCCTGCCTGATTGCTTACACAGGGCCTGCTGCACTTCCTCTAGGGGCCACAAGAGAATGCTGTTGAGTGTTTTGATATTTCTAGTTAGAATCTGTTCTTGTATAACTCCACTCCAGTGAGTAATGAGCAGCAAGTTCTTGTATCACACAATATGTATTTAAACTGTTTTATCTCCTCTTCTCACATCCAGAATCATCTTCTGTAATTTATAACACATAACACATCCAGGGCCAAAAACCTGATCCAGATTTCTGTAAGGTCCATAAATGTGCCATCAGTGATATATAATGATCATGAAATCACAAATAGATCATCTTCCTCAAATATGTACATGACCAGATTTTGCTGTGGAACTATTTATCAATACTGTAATTAATGAGTAGAGTTAGTGAGTAAGCTAAATAGTGAAAAGTTCCAGAAATGTATATATAATGAATTATTTATCAAGTTTAGTTTTGTTGTAAGTAGCACCGTGATTTAGCTAGAAACATTACAATTAGCCAGACAACACAAAAGTAAATGATATGCGATGACAAATGTCTAATTATATAAAAAGTTGTCATTCTGAATAACACATTTATGATTAAAACCTCCAGCAATAAAGCAAAAAACTGTCTGTCTAGAAAGGGAAATATTTTATTAGTAATTATTTATGTTTTGACTTATTTTTAGTCAATATTCTTTTATTTACATATATAAAATTATTATACAATATTCTAATTGAAGTTGCCGAAAGATAAACTGAACTGTGCTTTACAGTAAATGTTTGAAAGCAATTATATGAATGTACATATATATCAAATACATTTATTACATTTATTTGATCATGAAATCTTCCTTTTAAAAAGATTTTTCTCATCTGCATTTCACACTGCGAACTCGGTTTTAAACACTCTTGTGAACTCGGTCGTCTTCTCGGATGAGCCTCAGATCCCTGAGCTCCACACTCACACACAGGAAGGTTCCGGTTGCATCTGTTAAGCAAGATCATCAGTTCCTGCTAATCGTGACTGGTGAATGATCCTTCAGCAGGTGTAACATGAGCAATTGATGGAGACATTACTGAAAGACTTCCCCCTCCTCCACCCCTCCTCTGTCTCACTATTTTCTTGGAATCTCCCTGGGGTGGTGGAAAAGGTGCTGACAGGGCGAGAGAGACTAGACTGAGGAGTCTGAGGAGGCAGCAGCACTGAATTGTGCCCTCAAAATCAGCAACAACAAAATACAAATCAGCTGCATACTTTTTAACTATACATGACAGCTTGGGGTAGGTAAAGGTCACAGCAAAGGTTTTTGCTGGACACTGGATATTTCTGGCTCATGAGGGTCAGGGTTAGCCTTCACCTTTGTTCATGCGCCGTTGTGGATTGGTTCGGATTATGGATGTGTTTGCGTAGGAGCTGAAAGTTGCTAAAGTATATTCAGAGTAACTATTGGAGCATTTTGGAGCTTGAATCTAAAGGGCAGGTAAGATATTAAGAAATTCCCAACGGGTTCTTTTGATGGGTCAATCTTTTTAAAAAAGCTTTGTTTATGTTCTGGAAGCTGCTCTCTTTTATGACCTTTACATATTGCACGATGGACATTTATTGATTAGAGAAGGACACTGAGTCGGCTGACCAATTCTCATCGAAGGATCATTAACTAGCCACACGTTAAGTGACTTTTCTTCACAGTGACGTGAAGTCACGTTTCAGTGTTTAGCTTAACACCATATTGATTTTATTGAATTATTGAATTTACTGATGTTTTTTTTCATTTAGAATAACATAAATACCATATGTCATAATATATTCTGCCTGAGTCAAATCAGGCTTACATGATGTAAAACATTCAAATATTTTTATTATATGTTGTAATACATCAGCATCATATAATAAATGATTGTAAATAACTATAACCTAAAAGCCTTTATGATTGTAAAGATCAGATTTTTTGAGTATAGTTAAAATTGAGTTATATTATGGTAATTCTTTAGAATAGACTCTGATTGGCTGAAAAGTGTGAGTTCAAAGCGTTTAATCACATAGTAGTTTAACCAGCGTTTATATAATCTTTGAAACATCTGTAACAATAGAACATGCAGATATCACAGTAACATTTACAGTTTAATGCAGAGAGAGACAGCTATTGTAAACAGTCTCTAATGACCTCGATAAACTAAAAGAAGATTTTTGCGCAATGTTTAACCGATATGATGAATGTAGTGATTTTGATAAATGAGTACTTTACACCAACAGCTATAGGCACTATACTACGTCTTACTATGTCTTAAAATTTTCCTCAGAAACTTTTTTGTCTTTTGGCACTTCCTTATTTGTACATTAGAGCAGCAGAATTCTAGATGTAACAGGCCGTATATTAAATAACTAATAAAAATTATGGTTTTCAAAGTAACAAATCACCCGCTCTTTCTTGTCTTGTCTTATTAATGCCACCCTTCATAGATGCTGTGATTTAAGCGAGAGCCACAACTAACTTGCATATAACTTTAAATGGTTTAAAGCGTGAAATGTCCTTCTTGAATTAATAATAGCCAAAAGTTTGTTTCTGGCAATTTTCTGTGGTAAAATAGGAATGAAATGACGAGTAACTGTGGTTCTCGTATTGGTTTCTTATATCTGTATGTCACACAAGGATTTATTCTTTACTTAAAGCAGCGTCCCCAAAAATATTCTTCCCTTACCATAACTCTTTTTGTTTTCTTACTGTGCTAAATTGCATTAAGCTTTCTTTTTGTGTGTCCATTAAAAAGAGTCTCTAATTGGATGGAATTCAGTGAATATGTGAATATTAGAAAGTACGTATTAATGCTCAAATGATGCACAGGCCTTTGAGCTCACTTTTCTCTGAGATAATAAAACCTCTAGGAATCGCAGCCTTTAAAGCGAGCGATGCGATTTTACGCTCATTGACATGAACATTTGAACATAACGCTACTGTCTCATGATTCATTCCCACTATTCCCCTTTCAAACAGCTAAGTCACTGGCACAAATCACGACTGGCAATGACAAATGAGCTTTTTATTTCCTACGACACCCAGTTTAAAAAAAAACAAGTGTCTGTGTCTCTTTTGCTGACTTGACAACTGTTTTATCATCTTTAGACATCGCGAGACGACGCTTCGAATAGACACACAGCTAATGAAAGAAAAGAAATAACATGAAGGGACGGGATAATGGGGATGAAGTTATGTATGAGAAGCAGGTTTATAGCATTTCCAGAAACATCTAATGGAACAGCAAATGCACTATTGATTGAGGTATAATGTGTAGACTACAACATCCTATAGTAATATTAATTCATTTAAGCCAACTTACTCGTTTTTTGTTCATGAACAAAACAACTTTAAAACAAGGACAGACACACTTCTATGCTCTGCTAATGACAGAAAACAAACATGTTCAGGAGAAGTGTATACATTAGGTGTAAATGTTTACAATAACGCTAATCATATGTACATGAGAGATGATTTGGTGACCATTCCATTTTTTTTTCAATTACATCAGTGTTATATTGATTTATCTCATTGGGTATGAACAAACTTTAATGAAGTCTTTTACCTAAGACATGTAGTATATGCTCTTCTTTTCACTCTTACATGCGTGTAAATGTTTGTATATGAAGACCAGAATAATTGTCTTCAAGTCGTATAACTGTCAATGAATTTCTGCAATTTTATATATAAAATACGCTGTCAATTTTAATGACCAATTGCGTTAGAGAAGGAAAAATAAAGAAAGAAATTGAACAAAAAATGTAAAACAATTATATATTAAAAAAAGTACATTTAAAACTACTGAACAGTTTTCCATGCATGTTTATGTTCATCACATTTGTCACCCAGATGAGGATGGGTTCTCTCAAGGTTTCCTACTCATAACATCTCAGGTGTTTGTCCTTGCCACTCTCACCACTGGCTTGCTAATTAGGGATAAACTTATAGGGACTAATTTATGATGCTCTCATTTATATTCACAGTCTGTAAAGCTGCATTCATAATTTTGTAATCACTTTTGTAATTCTGGCATGAATTTTTTATTTCTGTTAGACCTTCCAAACAACAGAGTTTTACACTGAAAGGTTGAAAAGTAAAATCTGAGCCTAGTAACATTATGTGGTGTGTGATGGATGAGATTAGAATTGACTAAACTGAATATTTCTGGTCTGTCAAATCTTCAATATGTTGTGAATGTACGTAAATGCGATAAAGATTTGACCTGTACTATTATTTACCTTTAACCACGACACTTCACTTCCTAATTTATTGCCAACATGTGATTACACTGTGTAGAAATAAATGCAGTAAAATGTGTAAAAATAAATAAAGGTAATAGTAAACACTAAATTATGTTTTAGCCTAAATACTGAAACAAACTATGTATTTTGTGGTGATGAAATGATTATTTATAGTCGTTATAATGTAATGTTGATCAGGAGCTATTGTGTTACATGGACGTTCCATAACACTGAATGTAACTTGAAATGGATAAAGTGTCCTCATTTTATAAATCGAAATTGCACTCAGGTTAATTCCTGTAGTGTATAAGAAATTAAACACTTGCACTTACGGGGAAATATCGGAGTAACGAAAACTCTTCACTGTTTATTTTCCCTCAGCAGCATAATGCAAAGAGTTTTATTTTGTACCAGAGTTTATGGTTTCTTAATAGATGCAGATTTTAGAAGAATGCACTCATTATGATGTGTATAATAAGCTTCATGTGTAAGTAACTGTCATGGTTCCCTTTGGGTTTATCTTTAAACACAGTGATCTGCCTGTACGCAGCATGGATTTGGGAGAAAGTTTTTGGAAAAGGCGCTGTTTCCCCCTCAGTAGTTGCTTTTGGCTCAGGAGTCATTTATCATATCATGAACAAAGGCACATTTTTGACACTATATAAACTAAGTATGTGCACCCTGGACCATCACACCCACATGAGGTTCGTGCTCAGTCTCTTGTCACAAAGTGTGTCTTCGTATGTGGTATCTGTGGTACAGTTTCCAGTAACTAAACGCGTTCCAACATGACCATGCTTATGTATAAGGGAGGGTAGCTTATTGGTAAAGGCATTGGACTTGATCTGAAGATTGTAAATTTAAGTACCTCTCACCAAGCTAACACTCCTGGGCCCCCGAGCAAGGCCCTTAGCCCCATAGATTCTCAGTTGTATGAATGAGTTAAATATAAGTAGCTCTAGATAAGGGCCAAACTGCCATAAATGTGAATGTAAGTGTTATGTGCACAAAGCAATCTTCATTAGGATATGAAGATATATTAGGATATTGGTGTTAAGTTTGGGATAGTAGACTTTAGAAGTTGGAAATGTTCTGCACACAGCTCTGACCTCCTCAACCCCACTAAACTCCTTTGGGACGAAGCTTTGCGCAAAAATTGTCAGGAGTAACGTAGTGGGCATCAGCCTGCATAATTTAGTCTTTCATAAGAGTGCATGGAATTTTCTTGAGTAACCATTCTAAGAAAGTCTCTTAAGACTAGAGTCTAGATATCACTTTTTTTTATGTAATTAAAAATGCAAATGTGCTGTATTTATAGACTTGAAATGAAAGCATTTCAGTTTTAACAATGAGCCGTTTTTTTGAGTCTTTTGAAAAAAAAAATGTATTTACACAAATAAAAATTCTAGCATGCTGCGCTTGAGTTATTGCGACGTAATATCATGTTGTGATTTGATGGCTTTTTCACATCCTTCACCTCTATAGTCTGCCTCATCTTTTCATGCCCCTCTTTTCCTCTCCTCTGCCGTCTCGCTCGGTAAGATAAGCAGTGCAGGGATCCCGTAGCGACCGCAGCGAGTCTACCAAAGCAGAGCCTCTTACGTCATCAAGCCAGTGACGAAGACGAGCTCCAGAACCTGCAGGGAAGCTGAGGCAAAGCTCGGCTTTTCCCCTGTGTGTGTGAGCCAGTGTGTGCGTTTGTGTGTGCGCCAGTGTGTGTGTGTGCTTGTTAGATGTGTTCATATTGGTGTATGTATGCTGCCTCGTCTTCCTTTTCCTCCTCTTCCTGTTTCTCTTCCTCCCTGCGGCTGCATGTGTGAGTAAGTGTGTGTGTGTGTGTGTGTGTGTGTGTGTGTGTGAGAGTTTTTAAATGAAACTCGGCTTGTCTGGTGTGCAGCAGCAGATCAGCTCAGTCTGCACCCCAGCAGCGAGACATGTGGAACCAACAGGGTTACTCGGAGTATGCGCTCTACCCAGGGCAGCCCTTCTGCAATGTTACGTACAGGTGTGTATATGCTACCAGGCGTGCGTGCATGTGTGTGTATGTCTGTTTGTATAGTGAGTGAATTTTTTTGAAGTGGTACCTGCAAAACTAATTTGACTGCTTTGAACACTGTTAAACTAATGTTTTGTTGATTACTAAAATGTCTTTCCGTGTTGTCTTCTTAAAATGGTTCATTACTGAGGAGGAAGTTTATTAAAGATATGCGTAGCTGTGTGCTCTTGGCGTCTCTCCACTATCCTGTTTCCATGTTTTACCCCGGCGGTCTGTTTTGGTTCTAATTAATCATAGTCTGATGTAGGGTTGAACAATATGATAAAAATATCGCGATACTTTACTGCGATACACAATATGGGTCAGGAACGGCTGATCTGTATGAACTGTTTGAATAGTGTCATTTTACTGAAATATTCATTGACAGGTTGGTGTGATGTTGTCACCACCTCTGATTATTGTTCTATAATGGTTTCATTCCTCTGACACCACAGCAGTTGATCACAGTGATCACAATTTTTTATATGAAACGACAAAACTTGAACCTGAAGATGTTAAAATAACTAACAGCTCTGACACTGGAGTCTCCTTTCCTAAATTATTAGTAGCGCATTTCATATAAAAGAAGCTGTTACTATAGAAATAATAATATATTAGAACAAACGTATACATATATATATATCCCTGTGATTCGCAAATCCACTCCTGGTTTGAGAGATTTGAGCTGGAGTAGTTGGATAGTTAGAGTTAGCTCGTTTGGTCTATGATACTACTAGACATTAAACACATAACCTTTCAAGGCATATATTTGTCTGCATTGAACAGATGAGTTGCTCTGTACTGACCGTTTTCCTTCCCAGGTGAATCTGACTGTCACCTTTTACATAACTGCTATCTCAACCAGAAAAACCTCCATGGGTGTATCCACATCCTGGGGCTGTTTGTCTTTCCATGTTGAAATTAAGAATAGTGTCAGTGGGAGAAGCAGATGGTACATGCCTTGAATACCACTATGGAATGGCAGGAGCTTCCTAGAAAGGTTGCTGTAAAATTCCAGGAAATGTGTCCTGTCGTCCAAGGGATGAACAACTCACAGGATCATTTATTTTCCAGTGCTCAAAGCTCATAAGGAAACGGCAAAAAAAAAAAAAAAAAAACAACAACCATAATTCCTGTGCTTTAGACCTGCTTACGTCAATTTAGCTGGAAAAAGCTTGCTATCTCACTCATTAGTTTGTGTCATCGCGGTCTCTTAATTCTATGCTATTTTTCTTGGCTTTAAACAGGAGAACGGTGGGGGTTGTGTTTTATGTTTTACATTTAATGCTTGGAAATGCATATGTGCAACATGACATAAGATATGAAAACTAATAATGGCTGATTTGGTTAAAGGAGCGAGGAGGCAAAATAGTTTACTGACTAATCTCTTCATTATCAGAATGTTAGCTGCATTGGACTAAAATAATGTTTATGTTTACATGACTTTACTAAAGTTAAATTCCTTTTTTAAGACTATATTTCCATGGACATGAAGTATTTTTATGTAGGTCGTTGTCTCATTTCAGTTTTTTTATTTTATTTAGAGAAACCAGGACTGTCTGAACACTTGGCCTAACTTGGTTTGCTGTGTCAGCTTTTTAACTTTAATCTTATGAGTCAACAATTTCCACTGGCTTTGTGACACAGACCTTTAAGTCAGCAGTAAGTCTAATTTTTAAATCAGTTTGTTGTGTCAGCCCCTGGAGACCACTGTTTGAGTCGGCTCTTTTAAATCAGTTGTTTTCGTTAGCCGTTTGAGTCAGCTCTGAGCCTGATTGAGTCAACCCCTTGAGTCTGATCTTTGATTCAGCTCATTTAAGTCAGCCCTCTTGAGTCAGCATTCTAAGTCAGCTCGTTTAAGTCAGTTTTCTGTCAGCTTGTTTAAGTCAGCTCTCTGAGTCAGCTCATTTAAGTCAGCCCCTTGAGTTGGCTTTTTGAGTCAGCTTGTTTAAGTCAGCTTTTGGTCGGCTCTTTTTAAGTCAGCCCCTTGAGTCAGCTCGTTGAGACAGCTTGTTTAAGTCAGCCTTTCGAGTCGGCTTTTTTGATTGCCTCTTTTAACTTAGCACTTTAAGTCAACTCTTTGTTTCACCCTTGAGTTCAATTTTTGAGACAGCTTGTTGCGTCAGCCTCCTGTGTCTTTGCATTGAGTCACCCCTTTGAGTCAGCCCTTTGATTTGGTATTACGCATCATACCCCATCAAATACAGCCAAATACTGCCATCAAAACCACAAAAACTATTTAAGCTATACCCTGAGGGGGGAAAAAAGTGCAGCGATATCTTTATTTAAGTAAGTAAGGACAGGGATATATATTATTTTAACTTGTGTCTCCATTCTAATAATAATCCATTGAAATTTGAAATTTTTTAATTTTTTTTTTTTTTGCCAAATCTCTGTGTTATTAGTCAAATAACACGCTCCAGACCTTGTGCTTATGTGATAATGCACTTGTTAGATACCCTTACACAGCCTGTCGCTATTGCCAGTAAAGGGTTCGAGGACACCTGATATATAGATATATTCACCTTGATATATACCGATAATATTACAAAACACATTTTAAATATAGTAATATTGTTTTCTTTTTAAATAGGGGGAATAGTGATATAATAGAAAATGAATAGAAAAAGGTTTATTATTTTATAAATAAATCCATACTAACTGTAATTGATTATAGTTAATATTATCCCAATCTATGTCATCTTTATGTAGAACACATGCACTTGCCTTATATTGTCATATCTTTTTTTTTTTTTTTTTATAAATCCAGATTATAAACTGTAATTGGAAGCAGCCCAGCTTGCTAATAAAGTGTTATATTGTGATACACATTCAAGATTAAATTGTCACAAGTACAGGAAACACCATACAATGTTATTCTTACTCTGTGAATCCTCCAGCAGCCTATGACATAAATTATTCAGGACATAAGAGCGAAAATAGGAAATATTACAAAAATTACAATAATGCAAATGCTAGAAGAAGAGAGAAGAGGTAGGAAAAAAGTTTGTGCATATACATGTATTTACCAACCAGGCATAAAAATATGACATTATAACATTATGACTTTGAAGTGAATAAAATGATTCTCTCTTCATCATGGCACCTGTTAGTGGGTGGGATATAATAGGCAGCAAGTAATAATTTTGACTTCAATGTTGATGTGTTAGAAGCAGGAAAAATGGGCAGGTGTAAAAGGTGTAAGGATTTGAGTTAGTTTGACAAGTTCCAAATTGTAATGTCTAGATGACTGGGCCAGAGCATCTCCAAAACTGCTTGTGAGATGTTCCCAGTCTGCAGTGGTCAGAATCTATCAAAAGTGGTCCAAGGAAAGAACAGTGGTAAACTGGCAACAAGGTCATGGGCAGCCAAGGCTCATTGATGCACATGAGGAGGGAAGGCTTGTCTGTATGGTCTGATCCAACAGATACTGTTACTCAAATTGCTAACACATTTTTTATTTCTCTGTTTTTATTAAACTGTAAATTGATTTGTTAATTAACGAGACCTGTTTTAAAGATTGCTTTATTTATTAGTCTTTTTTGAGAGACTTGTTTGGCCTACTATTTATATGAGCTACATGTTGTTGAAGCATGGAAAAGAAGCCAGGCTGGTTCATTAGGCTTATTGACTGCTTGTACAAGTCAGATTTGATAGCTCAGTGGGTAAAGCATAGGTTTACTGATGAGCATGTCCCCACAAGGTTGTGGGTTCAAGCCCCAGAATTGCCAAGATAAATTTTTGTTTTTCTTTTGAAATATAATAGTTTGTCTACTTTGTGACATTAAACTCTAAATCGATGTGTTAATTAAAGAGACCTGTTTAAAAGATTGCTTTATTTATTAGTCTTTTTTAAAAGACTTGTTTGGCCTACTGTTAATATGAGCTACATGGTGTTGAAGTATGCAAATGAAGCCATGCTGGTTCATTAGGCTTATTGACTGGTTGTATAAGTCATAAGTAGAAGTTCATGCTCGATGGGTCAGGACTGTTTTGGCAGCAAAATAGGGGACCAGCACAATATTAGGCAGGTGGTCATAATGTAATGACAGAAAGTTAAGCCTGTTCGGTGTATTCAGCGTGTATTGCACAACATATGTATTTAGTGTGTGCAGTGTGCAATGTAAACATCGAAGACATGCATGTGCAGGTCCTGCTGAGGTAGATTCGGTAGATGTCCAAGTTGTTATTCACATCGTAAAGGTGCGTGTAGAGTAACCAGAGGATATACTTAATTACAAATAATGTGTAATACTATATTACATATGGAGTGTTATATACATTTTATGGTCATTGCTTAATGTTCATATATATTTTATCTTATTACCTGCACTTGCTATTAATATATTCTAAAATAGCTAGAGAGTTTTTACTTGAAAAAGTATGACGTTTTTAGGGGGACCTTGTGTAATAGTTGTGCATAGATTATAGGAATCGGCATGTGCAGTGTCAGTTTGGTGGTTGGTGGTTTCATTCAGGCCTGATTGATTATATATTGGGAAACAGAACTACTAAATTATGAATTGGAGTGATGTTGCTGAGATTGAAGAGCACACCATGCTGACATTGTTTCTACATTTCAAGGTTTATTTTTTTTCTACAGTGCCTCTGAGAACAGTAGTTTTGCATCTAATAAAAATAACCATACAGTGGGTTTTTGTTTGAAAGCACAGAATATATATCACCAGTTGTGCACATGATACACTCGAAGCGCAGTGAGTCGTGTCCTCTCAGTGCAGCAGTAGACCTGACGATGAATGTGACCTGCTAGCTAATAAAGCATCAGCGTTTAGCACCTTAGACCCCCCAGCATGTGGTGAGATTCTCTCACGAATTCAAATTAAAGACCACGTGGTCGAACTTTCTGGATCGCTTCGGATGCAAATATGACCCGGAGAGCTGATTCAGTGTGTCTAGAGATGAGGAGAGGCGAGAAGAGTGGTGGAGAGAGGAGGCTGTGTGTTTCTGCATTCATAAAATTCACTGCATTTCTGCTTAGAGTTCCCATGAGGAGAAAGGTGAAACCAGGAAAACGATTTGTGTGTGTAGCGCATATAAAATCTACCACAGCACCTATTTATTGGCTCGATGATGCTTTTTTAAATTGAATATATTCAACATCAATAGAGATCTATTTCTGTCGTTTTATTACGATGCATCGCTTTTTGGACGAACTGCTAATCAATGAGCAGCTCGCACAGATGAACTGCAGTAATGCAGCAAAACAAGCTACATGAAAGCTGCAGTGTGTAAGACTGCAGTAAAAGTTCAATATTATGGACGCACTGTTAGTGACTGCTGCAGTTAAGTGTGATGCTGCTGTCGATACGTGCTGCAGTCGCTTTAGTTTTCTCTGCAGTCACTTTACACCAATAAACAGGACACTGACTCAGACATTCTGCCTGCTGCACTTATTACTGTACATTCTGCACGAAAATTGCAAATGAATAGCTTAAATTACATCTTCTCTATGGCTTTTTAATTAGATGGTTCCTCTAGAAGCGAAAATAAATCACAATATAAAGGCAATATAAATTAGGATTAATGCTACTGCTGGAGGACCGGAGGTATTTTTTTATTTTACAATCTATTTATTTGTACCTCATGAACAACTCAAACACTTTCTTTTCTGTAAAAAGGAATGCAGAAGTTATTAGGGGTGATGCCACTAAATCTGTTATATGATATATATATATATATATATATATATAAATATATATATAGGTTACAATACAAAACAATATAATCTGAAAAGATATATTATGGTATGATGTAAGTTTTCTTACATTATGATATGATACGAAACAATAATTTATTATACATTACAATACAGTACATTATGGTATGAAATAATAAATTGCAATCCAATGCAATACAGTGCCTTTATGATACATTGTGATACACTGTTATGAAATGATGCAATTTGTGACAACACAAAAGACTAATACATTATGATACAATATCTAATAATACAATATGTTGTAGTGTGTTATGGAACTCTATAATATAATAACATTCAATACAATACAATTTGTTGTAATACAGTAGGTTTTGCACCATTATAGTACAATATGCAAGGTACAATAGGATAAGCTATGTTACAATGTCCTTTAATCATTCGTTGAAATACGATACTAAATAATACAAATGTTATAATGCAACACGATTCAATACGATCTTACAGTGATATATTATGTTATGCTTTGACAATTGTAACTCTTTAATATCTGCCCTTACATTTCCCTTTCTATGAGTTTGGAGTAAAGAATTGTTTAAAAACCTTTTGTTTTAAATTAGTATGATTTATTGCTTTCAGGAAAAGATTCTTGTTGTGGAAGATGTTGTCCATGCTGCATCGCCATCATAAATCCAACATGATTCAGTGCTTTTTTACTGATGAGACGGATTTGCATTTAAAAGCCCTTTGTTGTTTCTGCTGCTGTCGAGTAAATTTTTGTTGTACTGGATTCAAATTGAATGCAATGGAGCAGGACAGGCCTGTGCCTAGACTTGTACAATAAATGTGTCTAATATATATCTTTTATATATAAATTTGTGACCTATCTGCAGTCATTGGTCTAGGGAATTAACATTAACACATTTCTATTAACTTTTGCTTACATTGGAAACAGTCAATTATTATTATACAGCAATTTTATGTTTGTCCTGTGCCTTTTATATAACTCTTCAGTCCTGCATGTAGTCCATATGTTATCTAAGCAGTCCCACTGCACTTTATGTAAGTCCTCTGTCCTGTATTTTAGATTAGATTAGATTAGATTTAACTTTATTGTCAATGCACAAGTTACAGTACAAGGCAATGAAATGCAGTAGTCCTAATATCTAGTCCCAAAGTACTTTATGTAGTCCCTATGTCCTTTATGTAACCCTGTCTGCCCTTTATGTTACCCCTTTGTCCATCATATAAGCTCTCCATCTTCCATTTACCCTCTCAGTTCTTTAGGTAACACCTGTCTTGTATGTAGTCCTTTTGCCCTTCATGTATCTGCTCTGTTCTTCATGTAAACCCTCGGTCCTTTATGTAACACCCCTTTCTTATATGTATTATCTTTGTCCCTTATGTAACACCCCTGTCCTGTATGTAGTCCCGTTGTCCTTCATGTAAACCCTCTGTCCTTTATGTAATCTCTGTATCCTTTATATAACACCCCTGTCCTGTATGTAGTCCCTCTGTTCTATATGTAACCTCTTTGTCCTTTATGTAACACTCCGTCCTGTATGTAGTCCTGTTGTCCTCATGCAACTCGTCTGTCCATTTTGTAACCCATCTGCATTTTATGTACTCCGTCTTTCCATTATTTAACCCCCCTTTCCTTTTATGTGGCCCATCTGTCTTTTACTAATCCCAGCTATCCTTTATGTAACCTTCCTTTATGTAACACTCTGTCCTTCATTTAACCCCTCTGTTCTTTATGTAGTCCCTCTGTTTTTTACGTAGTCCCATTGTCTTTCGTGTATCCCCTCTGTCCTTTATGCAAACTGTCTGTTCTTTATGTAACCTGTCTGCACTTCATATAGAACCCCTGTCCTTTATATAGCCTCTTTTGTCTGCCCCAAGTAGGGTCTCAGGAGGTCTTCTCAATTGTGAATGCTATATTTAAGGCCACTGAAATGTCATTATTGTTACCAGTCTGTTTCACTGAATGTAAATGTTCTTCACTGCAGCGAGCAGTCTTATGTTGTGACACATTAGGCATCAGTGATTAATGACTATCAGTGGTTAATGCAGTGTTTTGCTGAATGTAGACCACTTGGCACATAATGAACCATCTTTGTCTGCAGTTGTGGCAATCAGCACTAAATATAATTTCTTTTGTACCTAACGCTATCCTAAAAACACTGTGAGCGCAGTAATAATCAGGTGTTAGATGTTCTGCTGAATTTTTGGTTTCAGGCTGGCATTTATACACTGACCTGCATGTAGCTTTTTATTCGCTCATGAACACAGACCTAGTTTTAGACCTTATTATTTAACAAGAACACTAAAATAGTTGCCTACATTCAGCTGTGGAGTTTTTCATTTTTTTTTTTAATGGACCTCGAGAATGAGTGTGGAATGTTGTGTAATTCTAAAGTTTAATTGCAAATGGTCTGGATTTATTTCTGGAAATAAAAGCACTGGACAGTGCGTTCATTTTTTGCAAATAGTTTTTTAAAAGGAAGTAATAAATATGACATTACTAAGTCATCCCTGCAGTTTATGGTGTAGCCTTATTGCTAATGTATGACTTATGAGTAAATGAACCTTTTGAGGAAATAAGCAGTTCTGTAACTATTGTATACTGAACGAGAGCTACGCAGTTCCTGGAATTATAGCATTGTGTAGTGTAGTAGAAACAATCTGTGCTTTTTTTCTTTTTCACAAAAAACTTGTTAGTAGTAGCATGAATGAGCCAAAAGCAATATTTTTAGACTTGCCACTAGTATAATAACAGACTCATTTTGAATTGTGTTTCACGCAGCACAGTGATAAAAAACAGATAACTAGTAATTAGCATAACAAGCAAGACACCTGGCTTTTGTTGAATCTTGTATATATCGCATGCATATCAGAACCCACTAGTTTTACAGTGGGATGTTATTTGACTGACATGCCAGACAGCCCAGCCGCAGTGTTCGTCTGTAGCATGAACAAAAAATATTCTCAAATAATATTATGAAAATTGAGTAATGACTTTATAACTTTTTTTTTTTGCGAGAACCAATTATATTGCAACATTCACCACAGAAGTGTAAAACAACTGTGAGATATGTGTGTAAGTGTGTAAGAATGACATCTTAACTCATCTATGTCACATGAAACATCTGAGTTTCTAGTATAGAATCCATGTCTTTACACTAACATATTGTATCATTTTGATTTATCAGCTTTTATTTGCTATTTATGCTCACAACCTAATGCAATAATGCAACTCAATGAAAGCAGGATCATACATGCTACTTTAACATTCTGCAGATTTGCTTTTTTGACTTGTCAATATAATCACAATGTTTGTGTTGATTTGATCCTGTAATGATAACATTTACACCATTTGGCAGACACTCTTTTTAAAAATATCAAATTACAACTGAGCAGTTGAGAGTAAAGGTCTTGGTCACAGGCCCAGCAGTGGTGCTGGGATTTAAACTCACATCCTTCCCATCAGAACTACAACACTAATAACACTGAGCTGCCACGTCCCAATTCAGATCTAATGGAAAAGCTCCAAAAGTTCTTTCATAATATTATCCATCAAACCTCAGCCCTTGATGGGATTAAAGATGTGCTTCCTAAAGAAAAATACATTTTCATGCAGTTTCCCACAGATAATATTAATTTACTGATTAATGATGTAATTAAATAGTGTACACAATATTGTATTCAAATGGAATTGAATTGATTTTTATTTATTTATCAATTTCAATGTAAGGTATTGTGGTCACATCAATCTCAGACAAATTCAAGCACAGAATTGTGTGTATGTGGGACACGCCTCTTTTTTGACAAAGACTGCGACTGTGTGCATAAATGTCATGTGACTTCTGAATAGTGCTGAAATATGTAGTTACGTCTGGGCTCTGCATTTGAGCTATTTTAATATCTTTAAAAAAATTTTTTTTTTTTGCTATTTTAAGCTTTTATGTTTAGGACGAGGAAATGTGTGACCTTGAAGGAAATTTTTGGTTTTCTGTGTGTGTGTGTGTGTGTGTGTGTGTGTGTGTGTGTGTGTGTGTGTGTGTGTGCGTATGTTTGTGGGAGAATGTCTTTCGGAGATCCAGAGCTTCTTTGAAGTCCATGTTTTTGTGGCTGGAGATTCAGTAGTGCTTCTACTTAACATTAAAAGGACTAAACCTTGAATAAGAAAAAAGTCACAAACCGCAGATGAGCTCAGAACAGAAACATCAAAGCTCTTTTTTTTCTTTCTCGTTTATTTTTGTCTCTCCTCCTGCTTTCTTTTGTCAGCATTTTGTTATTCAGGTGCGTAGAGAAATACAAATAAAGCCATGAGACATGATACTCTTTACTCTCATGCAGCAGAGTTTTTCTCCCTAAATTGTTCTTCTAAACAGACACCCCTGTTGTCAAATCAGTATTATTGTTTAGTGTATAGTAATATTGTTAATATTACTTATATTATAAATATATATATTTAATACCACTATTGGAAAAAAGGAGTTTATAGCAGCTTCAGGTGGAAAATCAGCTGAATAATGACAGGTGAGATTTCTTGCTAAAAAGTAAAGCTGGTGTTTCATTTAGGATTTAATGCATAATTTATTTTATTAATGTGCATATAATTATCTGATTTATCTTCATTCTGAATATGTAATTGTTTTATATTCATTTTATTAGAATTGAGATCATTTTAATATAAAAAAAAACATTACATTTTTTGAATTATTTTAAAATAAATTATTTGTACAACATTTTCTAGACATTGATCAACTTTTTTAACAATAAGAAGTAATATAGAAATGTACCTATATTCAGGAAATGCACACAAAACATTTCTTTATGGCGGATTGTATTACATTCGATAAGTATTTCATCCGAATAATAGGATGGTCACTCTTGCTATGGACTCCACTTAAAGAGTTCACATAGACACAAAGCTTCACTGTCATGTTACGTCTGCTTTCACGTGCTACCGACGAATGTCATAAAAATAACTGTAAGCATATTGTTGTGTTGTGTTCCAGTTAAATTTAGCAGCTAAAGTCAGTGAGTTTCTGTAGTAGATGGAAGCTTAGCTTGCTGTGAAACTCTAGTGTAGGAATTCTGCAGTTCATATACATATATATCTGTTATTTATTGTAAATAGGACACTTATGCTAACTGCATTTCATTGGCATTGCATTTCAAATGGTTTCAGTATTGTACATGAGAGTGCTGATTCTTACTACTACTTCTGCTCCTGTAATTAGCTCTGTAATTTAATTAGCCTGGTAATGCCTTGTTAGATGTGATGCACTGCGGCTGTAATGCTCTTGCAAACCGACACAAAGCTTTCGTGCACATACAGAATACACATACACACACTACTAGTTCTCAATGGAATGAAACTGAAAGGTGTGTGTCTAAAAGTCCTGTGATCTTTTTTTTTTGTCTCTGCTTACAAAAAATCGTTTGTGTAGTTTGCTTTTAGTGGGCTTCTGGCTTTATCACCTCTTAACTTCCATGTGAGCTCCAGTTATAAAGTAAGTTTAATGTTTAATCAGATCGAACTGCAGGTTTCTGTTTTCAGCAACCAGTGACCCTGATAACCTTTTATTTAATCACACAGCAGATATGGGACTCTCAATCGTCTTTAAGGCTATTGTTGTATACAGCCAAGTGTTTCTATAGCATGTGTGTGTGTGTGTGTGTGTGTGTGTGTGTGTGTGTGTGTGGGTGGATGTTTCCTGTTCCCCTGATGTGATAAAAAAAATCTGTGCTATCAGTGCACTTCTCTAGTGACTCCACAGTGTTCAGATGATGCAGGCATGACTGAAAAGAGATTTGTACCTTGTACTAACTGTATAAAATCAGATTGTATTTCCCAAAACAGCAAAACTGCTTTTACTTGTCATTTAGCACCAGGGTGTGTTCTCCAAACCTGCTAATTTAAAACTAATTTTTGAATATAGTGCCAACACTTATTTCGGTGAATCAATCCAGAACTGTGTATATTTGTGAGGAGTGGAGATGTACATGTGCCAGACGTGGTTAAAGGTCACATCTGTCTGACAGTCTGAAAAGAGTAGTCTCTTGATGTGAAGGTCTGCTGGTCTACAGGGAACTGATATCGTAATTACTGTCCACACATTACAGCCAGTTAATTATTTCCACCAAATTTGCTCAGTTTTTTATTAGTTCCTCTTTCATCACCGTTTGAGAAAATGTCCAGCTTTTTCTTGGCCACAGCAGTTCACTGTCCTATTTGATCAATAAAAAGTAGTGCATTTGATAGCGATTTAATTTTGGCCATTAAACAGCAGTTTCTTTGATACGTTGCTTGAAATGTTCCTTTATAAATATGTATTAGTGCTAATTTTGCACCAATTAAGTATTGTAAGTGCTGATATGGCAATTGTCCTCGATTCAGGCCTGGAAACTCAGACATTTAGCCACACTTTAGTGCTGACATGTGAAAAAGCTGTGCATAGAACTTTGATTATTGGTTATTATAAGTTAAAAAGAAAGAATTTATTTTTAAAACCTTGCCATATTTGAGCATTAATACCATGTATAGTGAATTATTAGGGACAAATTATTGGGAAACCTGATTGTTCCAGGTTTATGCTGTTCTTCCCTGTTACTATAAACTTGGAGGGAGACAATTGTGTTGAATGTCTTTGGATGCCGTAGCATAACATTTTCCCTTTACTTGAACTAGGAGACAATTAATGAGGACTAAATGTGAACAGAGATTCCCCTATACCATGTTCTAACTCCCCACCAGCTAAACATAAATTCATGCTAGTCTCTGTTTGAAAAGACGAGTATCTGAAGAGTACAGATGAGGAGACTAAAAGCCCCCAACACAAACAACCTTACAAAGCTGTACTACAAGTGATATCAGTGGGCCATCAAGTTCGATTCAGCGATAGCATAATCAGAGATATGCAACTAAATATTAAGCATTTTCTTTTCAATTTTAACAGTGTTTGTTTCTAACACATTTGCTCACCTGAAAATTGGGTGGTCTGACACGAAAGGTTTATGTTTTAGATGTAAATGTAATCTAGATGAAAATATCAGGAAACAAAAGCTGTCATTTTGATCTGTGAGCTTATACTTACCTCAAAATGTCTTTAAAACATACTGAATTCCAATACTTCATTAAAGGGTACTGTATATATGTCTCCATCTATCTATTTCTGTGTATTTCAATACATATAGGTGATCATGACATATTTTCTCAGCTCCATTACAGGATCTAAAATACAGCTCCCTAGTAATGTGAGTCTCCCAGCCTTCAGAAAGTCGACTCCTTAGTATGTGATGTATCACTAGTAGACCGATTCAGAATTGTGTTGAATTCTGCAGTGTCTGCAGTGCACTTATTTCAGCAATGTCTAGTCATTGTTTTTTGCTTGTTTGCCATGGAGACCCTTGCAGCTCATTCGGGAAGTAGGAAGGGGAAAAGGGCAAGGCGATGATGTCATGTGGTGTGAAGAAGAGAAAGTTACTGATGGGAAAAGAGCAGTCCCTACTGGTGGAATCGCTTAAAGGATAATATCAGTTTTTGAAGAGATTGTGTTGCTTGAAATAAAAAATATTAAAGATAATAATACATGCCTGACTGCTCAGCAGATTTATTTTTAAATTAGATGCTTCAGCAGATATTAAACAGTTGATTACATTCCGTGAAATTAAAATGACACTATAATTTTATTTAATTATTATTAACCGATTATATTATGCAAAGAAGGACATTTTGTATTTCCCTTAAGAACACTGCTTAGAAACTAATTAGACTTTAATATACCATGGTCAGTCGGAAAACTGGCCTCTGATTGGCTTTAAGGAGGTCAAAGCGTTGAACACAGGTAGTTTGTGGTCAGTTTATTTAGCATTCAAAATAAATGTGCTGCCCAATAAACATTTGTAACCATAGCAACATACAGTTACATTTCCATAGAGAGAGAGATACAGCTACAGTATTGTACACATAGATTAATGAAGAAGAAAACTTTGTAATGAGAAATGTAACAAAAATGGCACGAGGAATGAACATCAACAGCTTCCTTTATAGTAGTATAACACACACACGCACACACACACACACACACACACACACACACACACACACACACACACACTATTAAAATCCATTCAAATACAAGTACTAGTCTATCTAAAGAAAACAAAGGGTTATTTTTATTACATTAATGAGCAATAAAACTTTAAAGAGAATTTTACAAAAAAAATATCTTGAAAGAAAATCTTATTTTAATTTCTGAAACATTAAATAACAATATTTTAGGTGCACATTGTAATTAATTTATTCCTTTTTATAGAAATTTCATTTTCAGCAGTATGCTATTATTTAAATGAAAGTAGAAAGAAACAATCAGAAAACAAACCCTAAATAACAATCACACAATTAAGTTACTGAGGTCCCTAACCGCCACTGCTTGTAGTCAGATATCAGGCTAAATATTTGCTATCGCAGTGAATAAATAACCGCATGGTGTCACGTGGTCTTATCTCTGCCACGATGAGATCATTCTCGCAGGGTGTTTACGAGCTAAAACCCGTACAATAGCCCTACGAGCCGGCATTACACACGTCTGGGACGACAAGTTCACATCAAGTGGGTTGAGTTTCAAACTGAGGTTGTGGTTAAATTCTTTACTCATGTCTCAGATTGCTTTTAGGAAGTTACTCTGAAACAAAATGCAGTGTGATGGTGTCATGTATCACGTCTTGTGAAGAAAACATTTTTGTAGACTGAAACCTGAAAGTGGCATTAGAGTGAAAAGTGCAGGAGGAAACTCAGACACGTCGAGATGGTAAAAATAGACGAGTTCTTTCGGGAGTTCGAGTGCTGTAAGGTGGAAAGTTTGCAGAGTGAAGCGATATGATAGGACGTCTGTGTGTTATTGCGAGGGTGGTGTGAGTCGAAGCATAGTGTGTTTTTGGGAATAGTACTTCCTCTCACAGATAAGTTTCTGCCTCCTGATTTACCTCATCGGTTGGGGAGGAGGATCTGATAAGCCGTGGAGCAAAAACAGCACTCCAGCTGTGATGAGTTATATCGGAGCTCCCCTCATTCAAATTATTCGGATACTCAGCGTTTTGACACAGCATGTGACACGCCGACTTCATCATTTTGTTGAGATTTGACTCGCCGAAAACCTGGACAATCAACTGCATCTTTAAAATGAGACCAAGTTAATAATCAGCTCGTCCTTGCTCAGGTAAGACCAGAGACAGAAAGATTTAGAAAAACTTTAAAATTTGATAATTTTTGTAAATGCAAAAAACATCCGTAAAAGTTTACATGCACACAAAAAAAATCGCAAAGTGCTAATGACCTGTTATTAAATGTTTTTATTTGTAGAATTCATCTTTGTTTGTTGCATCACAAACTATTTACTTATTTAGAAAAAAATGATCAACTGTATTAAGTACAAAACTGTCAGTAGCGTGAGGTTAGTGATGGGTGTTAAAATTAATTCTTGCTGTAGCATCTGTAAAAGTTGTAAAATGCGAAAACATCAACAATCTTTTCTCATTTTAAAATCATTCTTCAGTCACACTTTAAATTTGTTATTAAGTCAGTATTCATAATTTGAAGGATAAACTGTCCTAATGCTCATCTGCTCCTGTTACAGAGAAAGTTTGTATTAATTTATCCTTTTATTCACAGAATTCTTGTATTGAGATTAATCCAAGTCTGTGAATCAAATCAAGGACATCTACTTAATAAAAAGGTTTTATTTACATTTAAGAAATCATATTATTAAAGAAAACTACACCGCCCGGACAAAAAGGCATCACCTAGATTGAACTAGGCAAATAAGTAAGCTCCTTAGATTGGATAATTAGTGCGGTGAGTAATATAAAGTGGTTCAGCTGGCAAGAAAGTTATTTGACCCAAACTGATCAAGTGATGAGCTTCGTATTTCTTAATGCTTGTTGGAAGACATGTCCTGTGGTCATGGACAACAGGTTACTCTGTTAAATATTGGCCTATTTCCAGCAAAGAAAACAACTAAGGAGATACCTGAGACTACTAAAATTGGGTTGAGAACTGTCCAACCTATTATAAAAACCTGAAATTCGAGTGGTAAACCATCATTTCCAAGTAAGAAACGTGGTTGAAAATAATCTTGAATGATTGTGATCGAAGTTCACTTGGTGAAATCAGATCTCAAAATAACAACAGTAGAACTCATAGCTATGTTTATATTAAAAGTAAGTACCTATTAAAAGCCTGTGTAGCCTTAAGAAAACTACTTACCAGCGAGACTAATTGGAAAATAAAGGCTATTTTTGCTAGGCAGAATAAATATTAGACTCTTTAGCAATGGGAAAAAAGGTAATGTTGTCTGATGATTCGAGACTTACCCTGTTCCAGAGTGATAGGAGCATCAGGATAAGAAAAGAGGCAGATGAAGTGATGTACTCATAACGCCCCGTGCCTACCGTATAAGAATGTAGAAGCAGTGTTTTTATCTGGGGTTGCTTCATTTGGTCAGGTCTAGCTTAGGCAATATTATGTGCCAAGAAATATTTTATCAGTTGACTACTGAATATACCGAATAACCAAGCTTTTCCTTAATGGATTTTATTTCTTCCCTGATGGCACAGGCCACCCATAACAAAACAGCATAACAATGCCATGATTCATGAAAGAGTGAAAGAGTGATACAGGGAGCATGAGACATAATTCTCACATATGGATCACTGAGTCCTGGCCTTAACCCCATTGAGAATCTTTTGGACATGCTGGAGCACGCTTTATGCATCACTCACAAGTCATCATCACCCATCATCAATACAAGTTCTAATGCAACTCTGGACAAATGTCGTGACATCGCATGTGCATTATATATTGATTGCGTTCCAATGAAATATTAATATGTGACTTTTTTATGACATGCACTGAATATTTTGACCCTTTAAAGCCCCTAACAAAACTAAAAAGTGTGTCATATTGTGTTATCTGTGTAACTGAGACACACCCTCTTGTACATTACTTTAGAATAAATCAGTAGTTCAGTCTAAAGTATGAATACCGATGTATGTAAAAAATTCTGGTTGATTTTTTTTTTTCAATTAACACCTAATTGTGTTCCTGTTTATTTAACTCTTATGAAGTTAAAGTAAAATTATTAAATGAAATAAAAACTGCCTGTTACTCCCTTGTTGAGAGATTAGACATCTACGCCAAGCATTTTCGAGCACGATCCATAATTTGGAATTCCGCTCGGGAAAAAAATTCCCCCTGCACTCTTTTTGTTTGCTGTGCTATTCCATTAACTGAACTTTAGACTTTTGTGGTTTAGCTTTCACAGCTGGGAAAACACACTTTGTGATGAGAAACACGTTCGAAAATGGCTTGAAAATCAACCGATCTTCTCTGATCTGATCTCTGATCTCTTTCCTTTCACCTCGCTCGATTATCAGTTTGACTCTTTTTAGTGTGAGCAGGAAAGCAAAGCGATAAAATGAACAGAACTCTTTTAATCAGACACAACGGATGCGTTTCTTAAACACTGCTTGATGATGTCGACTCAGTGGGCTGTAGTTGGCATTTATATAAAAAAGACTAAACTAAACAAAACCCCCAAGAGAAAAAGCTTTCGCTTCCAGACCCTACACGAAAGAGCAAAGAGATGTGGTGTCTGTTGAACGAGAATGAGCGTGGTGTAATAACACGCCTGCTAATAACCATGTCTGTTAAGTAGTCTTTAATCTGAGCTTAAATTTAAATTTGAGATGAAACAGGAACAGAAATGTTAGTAAGAAACTGCCAGAAAAAGTGAACTCATCTGTCCTGTTATAAAGCGCTGATTGGAAAGAACAGTTTGCACAGGAGATATGAAAGAGTTTAGCGCCATGCGTTAGAAGTCAGTGGGCACTTAAGCAAATTTATGATTTGCTGTCTGAATGAACCAAAGAAATAAAAGCAAACTATTTATTGCAAAGCATCATATTCTTTCCATTTTATCATGTTGTATTGAATCAAAATGTGTTGAATCAACTTGAACTATCGAATACACATATTTCTGATATAGAAACCTTCAAATAAACATGTGCTACAATCGAAAAACAACATTGTTAAATGTTATGCGATGAACGGGAGGCAAAATCCGCTCTTGGTAGGAACGTGGGATGACCAGCAAAATCATAGAATGAACACCGGCAGGATTGGGGGGGAATCCGCGATGCGCTTTGGGAAAAAAAGGACAGCCGTTGAGAGAGTGCCGGTAAACCAACATATACCAACAATAACAGACAGTGAGAGTGTGGAAGTTAAAATAGGAGCTGGTGATGATGATAAACGAGCACCATATGTGCGTGATTGAAGCGGAGCTTTAGAGAAAGCGGCCGAGAAAACACCTGACACGCTGAAGGGGGCCGAAGGGGGAGTGGCAGTTGGATTCCTGACAGATAAACATGTACTGTATGTATATGTTTTATAGCATGCCTTCATCAAACAAATCGCGGCAACGCTGTTGTGTAAAAAAAACCTTCAACAACACGTGCATGCACATTCTCATTTATTAATGCACATCATGTACATAAAGAAATTTCAAGCACGTTAATATACTGCCGCCATTTTGATTTTTGTTTATCTCGATCATCGGTTACCTCGATGCTTTTTGGCGACCCCCTAGGACATCAACATAACCGGGTTCCACTGTAGTACTTATTACAGTACAATTCACAGAAAGATTTTGTGTTTTATTTTCTTTATGAAATAAATTGAATCAGGTATGTAATAAAATGCAGAGAATAAAGTATAAGAATGGAAAAAACAAAACACCTCTAATGTTGTTTTAAATCATCCATGAAATGCAGCGTAAATAACGAAACGTGCAGGAATGCACTAGTCACGTGATCGAGTACTCTGTTGTCTTTAGTCAGAGGTGAATGTCAGTGTGTGTGTGAGTGTGAGTAAGATGAAACACATAATGTTTGTGTAACCTCTGCTTTGTGATTGGTGGGATCTTAAAAGGCATTTAAAGCTAAATTGCTCTTGACATGTTTGAAAGTATAACTCTTGAGCATTTTTACTTCATTGGAAGTGTTTATTAACAAAGCTTTAAAAAAGCTCACATAACACATAACATCTGTATTCATACAGTAAATGAAATAAAAGTGAAATAAAAAAATCTACATGTTTGAAATATTTCAGTTTGAAATGTTCCCCTTGAAGCCACTGTTTGCTCAAGAGATCCAGAGAATAACTGATCGATCGAACGCTGGCTGCATTTTTCTTGAAACTGATCCACAGTCAACAAATAGTGAAATGGCTTCAGAAATGTCTAATGGATTCCATGACAAATAGTTCAGAAGTAATGTGGTGCCCAAAACAAGAGGACTAAATGATTCAGTTTGGCTTCTTACCAAGATAACTAGTAAACAAGTGAAGAGAGATGAGCATTGTTTTGATAAATTATATCAAAAAAAAAAGCAAAAAAAAAAAGGAAATGCTCTGATTTAGTCATGTAGTCATATAAAAAAATGTATAATTATCATAACAATGATAATTATTATTGTAGAGGAGGTCTCACACATCACTGTACTGAGCATGCTAAAAAACTCTGGCCTGCTTTTCGACTTTTTTACATTTATGCGATTGGCGAGGGAGCGTTTCATCCCATTTAAAAAAAACAAAGTCTAAATTTTGTACAATGCACCATTGAGTTTTATGCAACAGCAACTACAACAAGTGCAATAAAACACCATTCACTATCTCATTGGATTTGAGTTGAATGGGTCACATGACTAAAAAATACTTCCCCGATTTTGAATCTGAGTTTTCTCAGGCCACGTTACAGCACAAAAAACACGTTTTTAGATTCGTCCATTTAGAGAGTGCTTTCATTTTTTTTGTTCAAAATGTATAGAAAAGGATGTGTTTACAAATTTAGACAGATTATTGGTAGACGTGGCCAGATAAAGTAGGTACATGTATATTGTTAGGCAGAGGGTCTGCATGCTTAGCTAGCTAGCGTTGTTTTCATTGTCAGCATCATTTTGCTTGGACAGAGGAGCATTTACAGATAAACGCAAACACAGTGACTATGCTTTCCAGAACCTATTATTTGAAAATAAATAAATAAATAAATACTTTTGTACTACGTGTAGCACAATTCGCTTTTTTTGCATATTTATTTATTGCATGTTTGCATAATGTTAGCGGTGGCATAAGGAGGTTTGGGGTGAGTCATAAGTTTTCATAACACATTTCATATTCATTGTTTCTGTGTGTATACAAAACAAATACAAATAAAATAAAATACTGTATTTGTATTTTTTTATATGGCAATTGGAGATTGCAGTGTTTGAAACAGTATGAAACAATATGACTCTGTGATGTGTACATGAGAGAGAAAATGTTTATCTGACAATTCGAATGTTTCTAGGTCTATTACCTCGGTGGCAGAAAATCAACTACAGTGTGTACAATACGTGTGACGATTACCTCAGGATTTATGTGTAGTGATTTATAAAGAGAAACCATGAGTCTTCAGCAAAGCATTAAAAAAAATACAAAACCTGTTATTCACGTTTCTCTTTGCTGACTGACAGCTATTATATACTGAATCATAATTCTGGATCTTTCTATTGTATAGCAGTTAGATTCATTTCAATTCATTTGAGTTGAATGTTCAGATCTCTTTAAAACCTTCTTTTTCAAACAAGGAAGGATATTTGTGACAAAAGTATTGAATGGAACTTTTCAAAAATGTACAATGAGAAAGAAAAAATACTCTCTCAATCTGAAAACAACGAACACAGCGACACAAATGTAACATGGTCTTCAAATAAAGCGCCTTTCTTTCTTAACAGTTTGGGATGAAAGTACCGAGACACCTGACTTTGACACTGTTCCTGTGTTTAAAGCACCGAGGTGGTGGAATGAACTTCCCCTAGATGTCCGTACAGCAGAATCCCTGATTATCTTTAAGCGACGACTGAAAACCTACCTCTTCCTGAAATACCTAATTTAGCACTTTCCAAGTTTGTAGAATTCGAGTTATAGTTATATTGAGTTTGTATTCTGGCGTACCAGTGTAGATTTATTCACTACTAGAGATTTAAAGCACGTTTGTACGTCGCTCTGGATAAGGGTGTCTGCTAAATGCCACAAATGTAAATGTAAATGTAAAGAGAGCGCCATGAAGATATGGTTTAAATATGTTAGACTGCAAGATCTTGAGTGGACTAAAGCAATGGTCCCCAATATTTTTTGCGCCACAGATCGGATTAATGTCGGACAATATTTTCACGGACCGGCCTTCAAGGTGTGGTGGATAAATACAACAAAATAAAATGATACGACCCCCATAAAAAATGGTATTTTCTAAATATAATAATAATCGTGAATCCACGGTGTTGTTGTTTGTTTATTTTGCTAGCTTGGGGGTTTGAATTTAGCGGTAATGTATTATGTGTTAACGGCCGGAGCAGCCTCTTTAAGAAGGTAGTGGATGTAGGTAAGACATGTGACTGAGGCCAAGCATCTTTACATGCATCAAGAGTGAGTCAAAGACAGATGTGGCGGAGAGAATCTGGTAATTTTCCAAAATAAAACATCGTTCAGAATCAGATAATAAATAAAACGGAACAGACTTTATCATAAGTTATGTGTTCTTTCTGTGTGGCCTGGTACCAATTGTTGGGGACCACTGGCCTAAAGAGGTCTGTAGAGGAAGATGGTTGAAGATGGTTAGGGATGTGCTTCTCTGTTTAGTTATAGTAATTGTAGTGTGTTGGTATTTTCTAATAGAAACTACTTCCTTTGTTAATTTATTCGTTTATTAGAAATTGTCATGTCTCGTATGACACATTGCTTAATGAATATTAAACATGAATAAGTGCGTTATCCAGTAATGAGTCATATGAAACCCAAAACTGAGATTTTAATTACTAATATTAATTGCTCTTATACTAAGTAAGATAGTATGAAAGTAAGATCCACTACAAACTATTATCATTATAACTATACAGATGACCACATCCAGCATGCTGTCTATGTAGTCCAAATCTCAGTAGTGAATGAGAATGCTGTTAATATCCCCTCCCAAACCTTCCCCATGTATATCCACAGATTTTTCCCATGTATATCTTTACATGTCTGATTCTACTGTTGCGAATAAGTTGTGTCATAGATGAAAACAGTCACTGTGTTAATAGCATGTTATCTTTATGCAGTGCTTGTGTCATGCTTGTTGGCCATATGAGGTAATGCAATGCTGCACATTCCTGTGTGAACGACGACTATTTACAGATCGACACACACTCGGTCATGCATTGCCGAAGGAGTGCTTGACAGTTCCGTCTCCATGGTGACAGGGGAGGCGGCGTGTGTGATAAAGAAAGGGGTGTGTAGAGTTTGGGATGTTTTTCCTGTCATGCATGGCTGATTATCATGGCTGCTGATGCATGATGAAGTGTTGTGTCATAGGCACAAACTGAAAGGTCAATTTTACTGATTTTCAGAGCAAAATCTTGTGCAACCAGACATTCAGTTCTCTCTCATAATCATGGTCCTATTGTAGGTGATTGCTGACTTATAAGGTCAAGAGTCACTCAGGTACACTTTAGACTCCCCTGCACAATGTAACTCGCACGTCAGAATGAAGAGCCAAATGCTCCAAGCGTAGATAAAAAACACGGCTAGGGTTTTTAAATAGACCGAGCTCTGTTTGTGTTGAAGAGGCGGCTGGATTAAGTAAACACCTGTTTATTTATAAAGGCAATTTGGTTTTATAACATTTTTATATTTACTTTGACACCAAAATGCAGAAGTTTTGAGATCCTCTTGGAAGAAAGAGGGAAAAATATTGATATCCTGTTTCATTAAAGGTTTTTATGTAGGGGGAAAAAAATATATATATTTTTTTCTGTTTCTGTTGCAGATTTGCGTTATTGAATATGAAACGTTTATTTGGTGCTTCATCTGCTGTCTACCACATTGTGATAGCAATGCATACAGATTCATTTATTACCATCAGTGCAATTAACTGCAGCCTTTCAATGATTTCAGGTGTAAATTTATGTGTAAATGAATATGAGTGAAGCGCAGATATTAAAATAATAAAAGTATTATTGTTAGAAGTATTAGTGATAATGGTAATAAATTGAAAAGTAATAATGGTAATAATAAGAATAAGAATAAGAAAAAGATTAAGAATGACTTTATACATCTTTCTCAATATAGAAGAACTGTGACCAGATGCAGTTTCTCCTTTGCTTGATTCTTTTCTCCATCCATGCAAGTGCTTAAGAAGAAGTATATTTACGTGTAATAAAGTACCACACTAATGTGATCATGGATTCAAATCATGCTATTTGTTTTTTTTTCCTTTTTTTTTTATCTCCAAAACAATATCCTTGTTTCTGTCTTAATGGCCTAGTGATAGCAGATTCTGACCCCCATATAATTCGAATCAATAAAGTTTCAGTGCTGCTGAGTTTTGTGCTGAGCTCATCACTCTGTGTGCGCTAGCCTGAGCCTGGTTTTGGCCTCGGGCCCGTTCCACATTCTGCACCATGCTGGGAAACTCACCCGCTCTCTTGGTGTGTTCATGTAGAATGCATGATCACGAAACACAAACGAATAATGATGGATCTCTTATGTGGTCTATTTTTCACTTCTATTGCTTCTGATCCTAATCTCTTCCCTTTCTTCTCTTGTTCAGCCACAACCAGAGAACCACTGCATTCCGGCATCCAGTGACGGGACAGATATCTCTGGAAAACACGGATTTCATCGTTCAGGAACTGTGAGTGTCTCATCGTTCACATATCGCTGTTTCATTAGCCTGACGGTTTGCTGTGTGTTGTGGTGTGACAATGTAAAATCTATTGATTTTGTATCCTCGTATTTTATTTGTCTTATAATACTGGAATTTTTGACGAGTATTAAAATGTTTACATTTATAAACAACATTGTATTTTTTTTACTTTGAGGTTTTTATGTTGCTTGTAATGTGTCTGACGAACCGCAGTGCGTACGCTGACATTGAAGACTCTTTCCATAACATTAATGCGTCCTTGTGATAAAACATGTTTTCTAATCCATTTAGATATTATTCCATGATAACATATAAGAACAAGCACAATCATATAAACCTGCTACTACTGTCAGAGCTGCAGTTATAGAAAACGAATCAACATCTTGTGACCGTGGTGGAAATATTGAATCGTAGACACCTCACTGTATCCAATTTATTTATTACTGACTTTTTAAAAATAATTTACTTCCACACTCAGCGCTTTTAATAGTTTCCTATAAAATTTACTGTCTGCTGTAGCATCATCATGGGAAATTGATTTATGGAAACGAGCCAGGATTTTGCTCACACGCCTCTGTTTCAGCGTTTGGCTTTTTAGCAGCAGTAAATCGACTCGGACACTTCAGACGAAATGACCGTAATTGCTATTACTTTTTGTGTCTTCTTGCTGGGATTACTTCCTCAGCAATGCAAGGGATCTTTGAGTTGGAGGAGTTGGATGAGGAAAATGATAAAGTTTTGTTTCAGGGTGAGGGAAAAAAAATGCATGCAAACTGCATATAAGTAAAAAAAATGAACTAGTGATTTGGTGATACACTGGAGGATTTGCATTAATAAATACAGTCTGTAGACAAGTCTATTGAACAGACTAAAAGCCTAATAAAAACACTTATTTTTAAAAAGTAAACAAACCTGATGGGCAGTAAAAGAAACTGTTGTTCCTCAATTATCCTGTTTAAAAAGAAATGAAAAAAAAAATTATTTCCTTAGGACCTGGTATGATAATCCAGTTTACTGAACTGTAAAATCCACTAAAAGGAAAATGATTTTGGACATTAGATGCTCTGTCAACTTCAATCTTTTTTGTATTGCTTATCATAAGTTCAGAGCAAAAACCTTTTTGCCCTCTTCTGCATTCTGTACATGAGCTTCCTGTTGCATATGACGTACCAGTGTTTCTGTGATTGACAGGGGAGATCAGTGAGCTCCCAGTTTGCTCTTCCAACTATTAGCTATTAAATCATCCGAATTCAAACAAATCAGAATCTGACCTGTGTTGAACAACAGGTCATTTAGTTTAATTGGTGGATAAAATGTACTGGGTGAAGAGTATGCATTATATAGGGTGTACTTTTTTCTTTTTAATATAGAGTAAATTTTAGGTTTTTAATTAGATTTGTATTAGATTTTCTTTTATATGTCTGCAAACTTGCATATTGTTTATTGCCTGTATATGCTTCATTATCATTATGTGCAACATCTGGCTTAGACCAGACTTCAAAATCTGTTCAGGCTCATTTTGTAACTTGTACATGTGTTTGCACTGAGCTGTTAGCATGAATCAGTTCTGTCCTATGACACCCACATGCTACTGGTGTTCATTTCAGTTTGACTTTTTCAGTTTTACTGTTTTGTTTTTTTTAACAGCAGTCTATCAATGTTGTGAACTGCACAACTCCTCACAGTCAAATAGTTCCTGACTTCTTTGTAAATCTCCTCTGACACACCCACAAACGCTTTTTGAGATTTTAGTAAGTCTGTGCATTCTTAGATTCCCGGTTTATAGCAAATGTCCTTCTCCAGTTTCAGAGGAGACTGTGAACATTGTCTCTTCCTATTTACAAAAGGTAACGGATTCAAAACCTCGGACTTCTATACGATTATAAGCTGCTCATTTTTCACTCAGAGAGACGACATTCCTCCCCGAGCCTGATTGATGCTTCCCATTTGAAGAAGGTGTGAGTTAATCCTGCGTCACAGCACCCGGGTGTTATCACAGCTATATGCTACATTGAAGTGAGCTAAGAGCTAGAAAGGACATGTTATACTGTCAGTGTGAGAACTCTTGCAGTGTGGGGGTTAGCGAGATTTAATTACAGTAGTCACTAGGAGAGCTTCCCTTCTTCTTCCTTTTCTTCTTCTTCTTAATTTTCTTCTTCTCAGTTCGTCAGGCTTAAAGAGTTGCTGAGATGCTGAGTTTATTTTTTTCTTTTGGAAAATGAAACCGCCAAGCAGCTGCATGTCTGTGGAAACACCCAAATCTGTATCACCCTTCCTTACACCCAGGGTGCGTGGGGTTCACATTCTCGCAAACAAAAAAAGATCTAGATTTGGGAAACATTTTTGGCAGCGATTAAACACACAGTCACACATACAGGTTTTTCTGTCTTTGCCAGAATCTTCTCGTGATATAGTAGCTAGTTAATGCTATGCTACAACTACAGATAGATGGATAGATAGATAGATAGAGATAGATAGATAGATAGAGAGAGAGAGAGAGAGAGAGAGAGAGAGAGAGAGAGAGAGAGAGAGAGAGAGAGAGAGAGAGAGAGAGACAGAAACCAGAAAGGACATAAGAAAAGCATGTTTGTTTTTTTTATAGTAAAAATACAAATTAAAAAACATTTCAACACAAGAGCATGTGGAACTTTTAGAACTGTTGATGTTTTTATGTCATAAACATTTAGTGTTTTTTGTCCTCACAAACACTTGCATACTGAAAGAATAAATATGTACACACACACACACACACACACACACACACACACACACACACACACACATTTGTTATGCATGTGGAGGTGGGAGTGGTTTAGCCACAAGCTTCCCAAATCCCACTGAAAAGCAGACAAGGTTGTGAGTAAATCCTAGCCTGTGAACATGGATAAGGAACTTGATAAAGGAACTGGTTGTGCGTTAGGAATACTGTCCTCCAAGACACAACCCAAAATTCTCGAGGAGAAGCATCGTATGATGTATTTAGTTCGGGTGGACACCTGACAATCACAAAATACAAAATCTTATTCCACATTTAATGTTACCCCTCTGTCCTCTACATCTGCCTCTTTCAAATCAACCACCTGCATGTCTTCCCTCACCACATCCATAAACCTCCTCCTTGGCCTTCCTCTTTTCCTCCTTTCTGGTGGCCGATGTACCCCATGTCCCTCCTCTGCAAATGTCCAAACCATCTCAATCTCGCCTCCCTCACTTTGGCTTTAAAACGTCCTACCTGTGCAATCAATCTAATAAACTAATTTCTAATCCTGTCCATCCTCATCACTCCTTTAACTCTGCCACCTCCAGTGCTTCCTCCTGTCTTTTAAATGTAAATGAGAAATAAAATTTAATTTTATTTTGTTCTGCAGAATACATAATAGTTTTAGCTATTTAATAACTTTTTTAAAAATTTTGTTTTTATTAATCAAAAGTAGACTACAAAATAATAAACTAAGTCTCCATAAACAGCAGATGTAAATGAATTCAAATACAGTAGCATCTCTTTACTTTATTTTTTTCTTGGTTGTTTGCACACCCCTGCACAAAGCCAGTATGCGACTGTATGATTGTATGTCTGCCTTCATCAACACACCCAAATTACACCCCTGTGTGTGGGCAGGATCTAATCATCTGTCTCGGATCTAATCACTCTTTCAGCCTGCTTTTGAAATACGCCCATCTCCTTCTTCCGAAAAGCGACGCAGGTAAACATACAGAGAAACAAGGGCAAAGAAAGTTGAATAGAAAGCAGAAAGAAAAAGGGAGAGATCTGTCAGAGAGAGGAAGTGTAGGACAGTGAGAAGATCCACCTCTGAGCTTCCTGATGTGATGTTTGGATTCAGGGCTTGGCCCACATGTTCCACAGGAAGAACCATTTATCCTGACCTCTAATGTGGAGGCAGAACAATAAAGGGTGTGTGTGTATGGGTGTGTGTGTGTGTGTGTGTGTGTGTGTGTTGTGTGTGTGTGTGTGTTTGTGTGAGTAGTTTATCTCAGTCACTGCCTTGTTCCATAACTATGCAGCACTTGGAAAATGAAAGCATCAGCTTGTTGTGGGGTTTTGAAATCTGCTTAATCGGGTGAGTTCCAGCTGTTCATTCTGTTCATGCTGTGTATGTGTATTATATAGGTCAAGGTTTAACGCCAACAACAAATAAGATGACATTGTTTTTTTTTATTTCAACATCTGAACTTTTGGCCGCCTTTATATGTAAGATTTGCAGAGTAAAGAATATCAACCTGTGTGTCTGAAAGATACATTTTAGACCCATTAACATGTGAGTGAATTCAGAGTGTATTTTAAAATCAGGGAGAGTTAAGCTTTAACTGCTAAAACAGGACAAATGAATTTCTGAATGTAAAAAACTTTGTAGCTCTTTAAAGCTGCCATGTGTTGGTGCAATGTAACCATCTCTGCTAGAAATGTGCTATTACAAGCTAAATATAGTACCCCGTGTGTGTGTGCGTGTGTGTGTGTGTGTGTGTGTGTGTGTGTGTGTGTGTGTGTGTGTGTGTGTGTGTGTGCGTGCGTGAGTGCGTGCATGCGTGTGTGCGTGCGTGTGTGTGTGCATGCGTGTGTACGCTGCATTTTCTTATTTACTCCATTCACTATGTCTTTCAAATCACTGAGTTTATCTCTCTCAGAGACGACATACTCTTATTTCCCTGTTATTGTTGGCTCTTATGAATTTTCTTACTTTTAGTCAGAGAAGTTCATTAAATCTACCAAATGCAAGATTTAAGAATTTTAAATGTGTTTCCTCTGAAAAAAAAAATACTATTGAAAGTATCTTATGAACGTAACATGGGTTAGAGTAGCACTGATGTTATTAGAAGTGGCAATATTTGGTTTGTGATTCAGCCATTATAAATAAAATAACTAGCACATGTCTGTATGTATTTTTATTACCAGACTCATGTTTTTATTGTTTCCAAAGCCTAACTGGGTAACCAGCTCCCATCGGCTTTCTGGCAAATGCATGATGATGATGATGATAATGATGATGATAATGATGATAAAGAAGAAGAATGTTTTCTTATCTGACAAACACTGTTAACTGTAAACTGACTTTATGTAACCTTTGGATTATTGATATATATATTTTAGCTTTTTTATTTTTAATAAATAGTATTTCATGGTGGTACGACATACAGTATATTAGCAGGAGATGCTGTTTTTTTCTTTTAGATTATCTAATTAGATTGTTAATAATGTTACATTGAATCTTTTACATACAGTGTGAAAAGAGAGCAGATAAACCCGTTAATCCAAGACTTGCAAGTTTGTCAAGAGTGCCAAAACTTAACTTCGTATACACGGGATAATACGATTACTTTAGCTTCCGGTTTTTAGACTAGTTAATAAAAAAATTTTTGAAACAGAAAACATGAGACTTGGTAGCAGAATGGAAGACTGGAGCACTTAATGTTCCCAGTGAACTAGATTAATAGTGGACTAGTGGACTGTAATTGTGATTTTTGCAGAACCACTTGTACAAATTTTGCACTGCATTTAAATGCATAGAAATAGCTTAAGGTGTTAAGTGTCACAGGAGTGTAAAGTGCAAGCATTTGTATAATTTTTATGTGTGACACATTGGTATGTGGTTCACTTGCTCCACCCACCCAGCCACACACACAAACACACACACACACACACACACACACACACACACACACACACACACACACACACACACACACACACACACTCTGACACACTGCTGGGACATTCTGAGTAACCCTGATGCAAAGATCACACTCGCATTTAACTTTACACACTCAGCAAAACAATGTTCTAGTTACTGTTGGTAAAATTACTCAGTTTCAAACAAAACTTGCTACAGTTAACTACAGACTCAAAGTAGCAAACACCCGAATAATAAGCTCTGTAAAAAAGGTCCCCAGGTACTGTATGTGCTAGACTGCTGCTTTTTGAAATGTTTGGAGAGTTTTATTGTGCTCTTGACTCAAAGCTGTTCCATGGCATGACCTCTGGGGTTTGTACGTTCCCTGAATGCCACTCGTAGCCAAACACACATAACATAAGGCTCGGTTTCAGCACTGATCCTGATTTAACCCTGTTAATACCAGCGAACGTTTGCAACGCACAAAATCGGAAACGAAGTGTGTGCGAAAACGTGTGTTGAGTTCAATCATGGTATCGGTTTAATAAGCACTAATGATATGGTGTACATCCCAGCTCGGACACGTCTTCATACATTAGCGCACTCTTTCACATTTAACAATGTTCCTATAGCACACATTCCCTCACATTACTACTGCTTCACTACTAATACCAATGTGTACATTTGTTATATATGAGAATATGTGTATTTAACACTTGAGTAAGGAGTTCATAAACTTGGCTACATTTTGATAAATCTAATCTATTCCGTTTTACTTCACTACATCTATAAAAACATGTTGTTTCCTCTCTACTTTGAAGTGAATACTTGATATATCTTGAATGAGACGCTATTGTGAGACCACAGGCATAAGTAAGATATGCAGGACAATGGAACATTAAACTGCATCAGTGATTAAAAATACACTGTATAGACAAAAGTATTGGGACTGACCTTTCCAGCCATATGTGGTTCTTCCTGTTACCAAAAGGTTGGAGGCTCACAATTATATATATTTGGTGTACATGGGTTGTAGTGAAAGATCTTCATTGACTTCCTATAGAGCTCTGATCCTAACCTTATTGAACACCTTTCAAAGAATTGGAATGCTGACTGTACCCCGGGCCCGGGCCTCACCTCACCTACATCAGTATCTGACATTATTAACACCCTTGTGGCTGAATGAGCACAAATAATCACAGGACTCTTAGGAGGATGAGATAGCATCCATAATCCACCTGCAAGGGGGTGGATTGTGGATGCTATCTCATACTCCTATGAGTCCTCTGGTCTCTCCGCTCCTTTCGGGGTCAGAGCTTACTCTATTTAAAGTGTGGCGGCCTCTAAGGCTTTGTCCTCTGGAGTTTCCCTACAAGACATCTGCAACACCGTGGGCTAGTCCACCACACTTATATTTGTCAGGTTTTATAGCTTTGACCTTAGCTTCACTCCTGGCCCCTCTGACTTTCCATCTAGCTGTGCCCATCCACACTAGACAGGGACTGGTCAGTCTGGCGTTATTGGACGATGGTTCCCTAGTGCCGGTTCCACTCCATGTGCTTTTGTCGTGATGTCACCGCGGCGGTGATGCTGCGCTTTCCATTGGACTGATTACACACGTGATTCAGAGCGTAGACAATGCGGAAGCGTTTCTAAAGCAATGATGATGCAGCGTCTCGTTCCCTCCTGATACCATTATTACATACGTAACCAAGAGACAGACTAAATGTCGAATTGGATTTTTAAAAAGCACATACAAATCTTATGGACAGGCATCCATATCGTGAAATTATCATTGATCAGTATTTTTTAATTATTAATACTTAAGTCCATTCAAAAATATCTATTGTATTTTTATTCATGTAGAATTGAAAAAAGAAAACTGTTACTTTTACTGGAGTCATATTTAGGCTGGAAATTAGTACTTTTACTCGAGTACAGGAATGGTGTACTTGTACAACCCCAATTCCAAAAAAGTTAAGACTCAAACTTTTTGCAAAATGTTAATAAATTAAAAAAATGCAACGATTTACAAGTCTTTAAATCCATATTCTATTCACAATAAAACAAAAAAAGCATATAAAATGTTTACTCCATTAATCAAGGCACTATTGCACTCCCATACCATCAGAGATGCAGCTCTTTGAACTGAGCGCTGATACCAAGCCAGATGATCCCTCTCCTCTTTAGTATAGAGGACATGGTGTCCATGGTTTCCAAAAAGAAATAAAAATTAGTTGACACAGTTTTTCACAGATTGGTGAAGCTTTGCCCATCTTTACTTCTGTCACTCTAAAATACACTATTTATACCCAATCATCTTACTGACCTGTTGTTAATTCACATAATTAGTTGCAAAATGTTTTTCCAACTGTGGAATTTTAATAACAATGACTTTTTCCTTAATGTGTTGCAGCCATCAAATTCAGAATTACCTTATTTTTTCCCTAACATGGCACTGCACATTTCCACAGTTTAAACATATGATGTATTTTCTATTTTCTATAGTAAAAAAAAAAATGGGTTTATGAGATTTGGAATTAATTGCATTCTGTTTTATTTACAGTTTAAACAGTGTCCCAACTTTTATTTAGAATTGGGTTTGTAACACTAGATATTGATTAAATAGCCCATACCCAGTGTTTTATTTATTAGTCAAAACACCATTAAAATTGAATCTGATTTTGTTTAAAACAGGGGTTAAATTCAGTGGCGTGCTAATGTTCAGAGAGAATGACCTCCAACTGTCTGTGTTAATGTAAAAATGTGTGTTGTTTCTGCAGAGGGAATTCCCACATGTCAAAACCGGCATCAGAGCCGAGACCCCCCAGCATGGTCAGCGAGTCCTCTGTAGCCGTCACCTCGTCTGTTGTGGATGCACCCTCAGGACTCAAGGTCAGGACTCTAATGTATATTGGTCATGAGCGAGGTCAGAGGTTATGTTCTGATTATAGATTTGTTTCATGTTTAAGAAAGGAAAACAATCAGTGGTGATACTGCCTGATATATGGATTCACTGTCATCATTCTTTCTTGGTTATATAACACCATACATTTTAAATATTTTATTGTAAATTATGTGGAGCATAAACACAATCTGAATATCAGCAAAAATCATATATGAAATATTTATGTAGTATAATAGTATACAATTAATTTCATGATTTAATTCTGGCAAATTTTGGCAACTTTCATGCTGTATTACTGAATGACCAAGCAGATCTATTTTTTTTTTCATTGCAGTAAGAAAAAAAATCATTAACCTATTATAGCCTTGTCTCATTCATCATGATCATTGTAAAATGAAGCAAGAATAGCTGAAGCAGATTCAACCTTCAGTAACAGCTATTAAAGTTATACTTTTTTTGAAACACATGATATTACAGTGCACTGAGGGTAATGATGGTGGAAATGTCAAATACCCGAGCAGTTAAAAAGCTGAAGTTCTGGAATTTTTGGTTTAAATCCAGAGTGAATCATAATTTGAACAAAAGTCATGAAAAATATAAATATAAATTAAGCAGATTATTAATGTGTGATATAGTTTGGGTGCTTAAACTTTTATGTTTAATGATTTGAAATATAAATGGGTTTGACGATTAGAAGTGTCATATAAATTTATAAATTCTTTAATTAATTAAAAAGATTTAAGGCAAATTGCTTTAATATTGAAGGAATAATATATTTAAGGATGTGCTTTTTAGCGTAAAAACATGTGCCAAATCAAACGTGCGGAGGATCCGCTGTGGCGACCCCTAACGGGAGAAGCCGAAAGAATTAACTAAAAATTCATCTGTGATATAGTTTGGGTGCTTAAACTTTTATGTTTATAGATTTGAAATATAAATGGGTTTGACGATTAGAAGTGTCATATAAATTTATAAATTCTTTAATTAATTAAAAAGATTTTAGGCAAATTGCTTTAATATTGGAGGAATAATATATTTAAGGATGTGCTTTTTTGAAAAATGAACAACTATAAGGTGGTAACAGAAACTCGTCTAACCAAAATTAAGTGACACACACACACACACACACACACACACACACACACACACACACACACACACATACACACACACACTTAAACCACCTTAATGAGAGATAGAAAGGCGTATAAAAAAATTCTTTAGGTGCCTGAAAGATTCTCCTAATTACCACAAACAGTCTGATTTTGGCTCTGATCCTGGATCCTGGACTTGTGTCTGAGTAAGTGTGTGTGTGTGTGTGTGTGTGTGTGTGTGTGTTGGGTGCAGGTGTTCACCTGATACTCTATCTCTGGAAGCTTATTTGGGTTTGAGCTCTAACCAGTAGGTTTGGTCCATCGCCAGTCCATCTAACAGCTGTGGAGATCCAGACCCTGAAGATTCCCGCATTTGGATTTGGCTGGCTTTTATGTTCCCCGAAGAGAAATATGACACTGATAAATAATGTAATATAAAAATAGTTAACGTTTACGCTCCACTGTTAGCGGTGCCATCCATCTTTACCTGCAGCCCACGTCTTGTACAAGCTTTCGTTCATAAATTCGGCTCTCGTTTAACGGTCCATGTGAAAATGTTGGATGTCCAAACAACAAAATAAAACAAAATTTAATACTTTTTATACTTCATTCTCACATGAATATGGCGATAAAATGCCAACAGCATGGAATAAAATGGAAACAGCAAAATGGCAGCTAAAAAAAAAAGAGAAAATGCACCTCTTGATCACGACATGTGCTTGGTCTTCCAATAATGCAGCTTAGCCACTGTAGTGCCTGCTACCGAAGACACTCACAGACTCTTCTTTCGTTCACAGGGTGCCATTACTTTGGCTAAACTTGACAGTGCAATCCGAATATGAAGTTGTAGTTACTGAAGTCACCTTGAAGATGAACTTGTGCGTCACTTGGGATTTTTCTGACTAATAAGATTTGGTGTACATTCCTCTAAAAATCATTTCAAAATAAATGTATTTCGTAAATGAGGCCTGCTGGGTGTTGCTAAAATTAGTAACGGATTACAGCGAGCTGACAGATAGCCGATATGTTATAGGTTTGAAAATGAAGTGTTTAAAGAATGCAGCAGAAAACTGCCTGATATTTGCATTCTGTGTGTGTCTTTGTTCAGCAGGTGCATGGCAGAATTTATATTAAAATAATGTCAGCCCTTTGACAGTTTGGCAGTTTTTATTAAAATTATTCCTTATGAATCAGCTTGTGTTATTAACCAGAGCTTCCGTGCAATGAGGGAGAGCGAGATAGGTAGGCAGATATATAGAGGGAGAAAGATCTACATTACATCGATGAAAGTTTGTGGACACCTGATTATAAGATTTATATGTGCTTTCTTAACACCCTATTCTACATTTAGTCTCCATTTGCTGTTATAATAACTCCCACTCTTCTGGGAAGATGTTTCACTAGATTTTGGAGTGTGATTGTTTACAGTTTGTGCTCATTTAGCTCCCATGTTAGCAAAGCCCAGAAATTGCAAAAGTACACACATCCTTCACTTAAGTAAATGTACAGATATGTTTTAAAAGAATCTTGTAAAAGTTAAATTACTGATTATACTTTTTTACTCAAATTAAAGTAAAGAGGTTTGGGCTCTGACATGTATTTAAGTAAAAAAGTAGTTTTTACTACTACCTGTTTTAGTGTATCGTTGGTAACTGGACCTCACATCATATTAATATATTAATACAAAACAATTTAGAATTTAATCTAATGAATGTGTCCTGTCTGAACAACCACCATATAGAACACGAGCAGTAAAAAGATGATGATCAGGTGATCAGAAATGTCTCTGTTCTCAGTCATGTTTATATCAATACCAGAAAAATCTACTTAAGTACAGTAACAAAGTATTTGTACTTCATTACTTCCTTTTTCTGGTCAATTCAGGTACTGATTTGGGGTGAGGAGGCCTGAAGTGCAGTCAGAGTTACAGTTCCACCCAAAGGTGTCCAATTGGGTTAAGGTCTATAGCAGGCCACATAAGATGTTCCAACACATGTAAATCATATCTTCATCTGGCTTTGTGCACAAGGGCATTTCTTGCTGGAGCAGGTTTAAAGATTTAATGCTACCGCATCTAATCATCCTGTACAATTGTGTGCCTCCAATTGTATAGATGAAAAAATGTTCGCTGTTCCAATACTATATATTGTATATCTAATAATACATAAATTGTGTTTATTTTTTTTTCTTCTTTAGTCTTTAAAATCCAGTGGAAGAATGCACAGCTTTGGAAAAAGAGATCATGCCATCAAGAGGAACCCGAACATCCCTGTAGTTGTGAGAGGATGGCTGTACAAGCAGGTGAGCTTGCGTGTGTGTGTGTGTGTGTGTGTGTGTGTGTGTGTGTGTGTGTGTGTGTGTTTGTGTGTGAAAACATGTAAGCATAATAAATACACACATAAAAGCCTTGCACACATTTTTTGTGCCTAAAAAAACACATTTATTTAATAATTTTTTCATAATGAATATGCAGCTAAAATGCAAATTAGTGGGAGGAGACTATACAGAGGTATTTTCACTGGAACCTACAGGAAGATAATGAGTGAATAAAGAGTTAATAAATTGCAGAATGGCTGGATGTGTGTTTGTACTGTTTAGGAGTCTGTGTAGGTCGCTGCTCTTAATCATCAATATTATTTCAAGCCAAACTCGGAAATTAGATCAATCCGGGTGCACAGGGGATGTTTTTCCCCCCGCACTTACATTTTCAAGGCCAATATCCATACAAACAGAGCTTATTTAATTTACATTTTGGTCTTGGCTTGTTTTCTTCACTGTAAATTACAATTCTCTTACTAATGCTAAAGCTATTTATCATGAACGAGAGATGAATGAGCGAGGTGTTTGCTCTGCAGGACAGCTCAGGAATGCGGCTGTGGAAGAGGAAGTGGTTTGTGTTGTCGGATTACTGCCTCTTTTACTATAAAGGTGAGTCTTCATCACCACCACAGTGTGGTTAATTAAAAGAAAGGCCACTTTTTGTTAAGGAATAAAAATCTTGTCCATTTCATTCAAAAATTCTAAATAAAGGATGGAGCATATGCAAATAGATTTCTTTAGGTCCTGTAATCTGTTCTTAGGTTTAAATGACATCAGTTAGTATATTTTCATAATTTTGCAAATCCTAATAGTGAGAACATTGAGTTATGATCTTTTAATTGTTATTATCTTGCTACTGTATGACCATGAATGGCTGCACACATTAATTAGATCATTTTTTTAGGAATCTCATTGACTTGTAATCAGCAATGTGCATAATTATGCATACATGTAGAGATTACCAAATGTAAAATAAGCTTTATCCTGATTCAGTAATGAAGACTAAAAACTCTTTGTAGCCACTTCCTGTTTTGGCGGTTCTGCACCCCCCCTCCTCAGGATGAAACTGAGATCATTTTGGGTGATGTTTTTCATCATATTGAGCCAAATGAGACACATCAGGATCCTCCTAATGAGTTTAAGAGCTGCAGAACCATGTGGCGAACGTCTGCTCTGACATCTGTCTCTTCAGCTCGGAAACAATTACAACCCGAATTCCATTGTTTTTTTTTTCGTTTGGACTATTTCGAGGAAAGGCATGCCGTGTTGGAGAAGCGTATTCAGATTAATTTTTTAAGCATTTCTTCTTTGTTTTGAGTTTTTTCTCTGTTTTTTGCCGTATCTATAGACAGTCGAGAGGAGACGGTTTTGGGGAGCATCCCGCTTCCGAGCTACGTCATTTCCACAGTGGAGCCTGAAGACCACATTAGCCGCAAGTTTGCCTTTAAGGTTAGTTGGTCATTTAGTTTGGTTTGGGTACATTTTAGTCTCACAGTTCATTCTGTGGCACAGATTCAGCAGTAATAATAAGAGATGTCTTAGGATTGTTGTGAAATACAGATCAGATCGGTACCTTGAGCCGTGTGTTTAAATCTTCCTTCTAACCCTAGAATTTAGTTATATGGTGTGGAGTCGATTATGAGACGAGTGTAGTGCTAAAATATTTTCGACTAAATTTTTTTAATAATAAAAAACAAATAATGATTCTGATGGAAACAGTCAGCATACCAAATCACAAAAACTTACCTGAACTCTAAGAACCAGAGATAAATGTTTAAATCATATAGTTTAATTGTATCATATTGTTTATTTTCTCAAATGTAGCAGCTTAGAAAAAAAAGAAAGCAAAACACAAAACATTGGCTGCATTTGAGTCACTTTAGATTCTAAACACTTTTTACTGTGGTTCATTTGGAAGCAAATTGATGCCGCAATGCTTGAACGCTCTCAGACCCCAGGTGTTATTACTGTGTTCACACCGAATAAATACCAGATGTGTGTGTGAGAAGTGAACTACAAAAGTACATGATTTTGTTTTGGGATTTTTTTCTTTGGGGGGTGGTGTTTTCTTCGCTGATTAATCCAAGCATTCATTATACCTCTTGCAATTTCTCGTGTTTGTCTGCTGAGTGATCACAGGTGCGCTGCATGGAAACTTATCTCGCTATTATGGTGAATTAACAGCCGATTGTGGTCAGTTTATATCCCTTACATACAAATGTACCTCTGTCGCTCTCCTGTCAGTTCTGTTTCTGAGGCTCAGTACAAAAATCAAAACCACAAATAGATTATATTTAGAGATGGGCTAATAAAAAGCAATTCAGCATTTCAGTGAAAACCATATGAAAGTGCGGTGTCGTGTTCAGGACATTGGTATTCTGTAATAGAAAATAACAGTGCTGCGGGAATGTTTGTGAGATTGAGTGCGTCCCCTTGCCTCAGTGTTTTGTGTATTTTGTGTTGTGTGTGTGTGTGTGCGCGTGACACGCCATTCCAGCCTCTTCGCATAGCTCATATTTCTGTACATGTGGAATGTGTGTGACAGTCATGCCATCAGGAGGATTCCTTATACACCCCAAGATCCCAAGATCTTTTGACATAAGAGCTTGCTTGAAACACAGACCAGAATGGAAAGTCAATGAAATGACATTGAAAAATGTTTGCAAAACATAAAACGGATATAAAGAAAATCTAAACAAGGATAATATGTATATTTCACAACATGAAAATAGCACAACAGAAAAATTCATTGATTTGTTTGTCCATTTGTTTATATATTTGTTTGTTTAATGATTTCTTTATTTAAAATAGCATTTAATACACTATATAGTTTTATCATTTTAAATGCTTGTCTTTTTTTTGTGCCAGCTAATAGGAATTTTGTGTGTGTGTGTGTGTGTGTGTGTGTGTGTGTGTGTGTGTGTGTGTGTGTGCGTGACACGCCATTCCAGCCTCTTCGCATAGCTCATATTTCTGTACATGTGGAATGTGTGTGACAGTCATGCCATCAGGAGGATTCCTTATACACCCCAAGATCCCAAGATCTTTTGACATAAGAGCTTGCTTGAAACACAGACCAGAATGGAAAGTCAATGAAATGACATTGAAAAATGTTTGCAAAACATAAAACGGATATAAAGAAAATCTAAACAAGGATAATATGTATATTTCACAACTTGAAAATAGCACAACAGAAAAAAAAAAAACATCTTTAACACTGTTTCTCAATATAAAAACAATAAACTTGAGATTTATTCATTGATTTGTTTGTCTATTGTTTATATATTTGTTTGTTTATTGATTTCTTTATTTAAAATGGCATTTAATACACTATATAGTTTTATCATTTTAAATGCTTGTCTTTTTTTGTGCCAGCTAATAGGAATTTTGCGTGTGTGTGTGTGTGTGTGTGTGTGTGTGTGTGTGTGAGAGACCTCAGTTGCGTGCTTTTTTCCCACTTCACTGTCTCCGAGAGCTCATTTCATTCCTAATGACACGGCTATTAACTCCAATCCAATCGTTTTATGGAGCATCACAGTTTTTTAGAAAGTGTGTGTTTTATCACTCACTCTGTCTTTTTCGTTCCTGTTGGCTGATTGGCTCCTGTTGTGGCCCGGTGCATTATGGGAGCTACGTGTGCAATGGAGAGGCCCCTGAGTCTCCTGAATCTTGCATGAATAGGTATTTCTTTTACATTTTTTAAACCATTTTCATTTAAGATCTGATCATTGACCAGTCCCACTGACCCCTCCTTTTGCCATTACTCTGATCAATCCTTCTAACCACTGACCACTCTGACCTCTGCCATCCTTCTGCCCAACCACTTTTATCACTTCCTGTGCCATGCCTTTGCCTTATTTCTCTTATCACTCCCTCTGCCGGTTCTTTCTGACCACACCCTCTGACATCCCACTTACCACACCCTTTAGCATCCCTCTGACCACTCCCTCTAAAACCGATTAACCTCTCCCTCTGTGACTCCCTCTAAACATTTCTCCTTCAAACACCTCCCTCTGACCTCTTCCTAAGACCACTTCCTCTGCCATCTTTCTAATAACTCTCTATGACCACCCTCTCTAACCACACCCTTTTTCATCCTTCTGTCATTGATTAGATGACTTTTTTCTTGGGAGCAAACAATAAACACTTCCCTGATGCAATTTTAGGACTAAAGTGTAAATCAATTAATGCAGTCATTTATTTATAATATTATAATAAAAAGTCACAATATTATTATTAAATGATTATATATTATTTTTACTGTAATATTTTTCCTGTGATATATTTAGCTTTTGTATATTTATTTTTAACTGTAGCCTTAAAACATCATCACAAACTTTCGGATTTTTCACCACATCTTTACTTTCCTTCCATTTTCTGCTTCCTTTTATTATTTATTTATTTGGATAGCATTCATCTATTAGGCCCTGGTGTGAGAAGGAATCTGGTATCTCTCAGTTCTGCGCATTGTAACCAGATCATCCAAAACCAGAGGAAAAGCTAATTTAGTGAACAGTTCTATCTAATCGTGTTATATAGTGCTTATTGTTGTTTACTTATTCTTATAGCTCATTTGCATTTTATATTCAATTTAGGACCCTATAAAAGAAAAGTTAACTAGTAATAAACATTTTAATTATGTTTTAATTAAATACTACTATAACTTTTTTTAAATAAATATTTTTTTTATTTCATTTTATTATTATTTTTGTTAAAACCAGCACATGCTCTTTTTTCTTTTATCTATTTGGACTTGTTTTTTTTCAGGTGTAGCTTATTTCTGAGGAATTTGTTTTAGTCTTTTATCTTTTTGAGACCTTTGTCCAGTTTTTCTATTAGTCGTGAGTCTTTCTCTATTTCATTATCTTTCGTGACTGCTTTTTAATGAAGGTCCATGGATCAAAGATCTAATCTGATTTCATTAAAGGCTTTGGAAAGGTAGTGGGTGAAAAAAAAAATCTCTTTGGTGTGCACTTTAATCAACTGAGAAGTCCTTAATGGAAATTTTTGAAGAATAGAGAGGAGAGATGTCAATTCAGCATTTTGCTGCAGTGCCTCATTCCTGCTTTATTCAACAATTCTATTATCAGTGAAAAGGCATCATGGCTGCTGGTTTTAATAGAAATCGCCTTAAACCAGATTAGGCTCACATAGATCTGACATTACATGGAAATGTAAGAGGTTATCTACATTTAAATTAGGATTTAATTAATTAAATAATTAATTAATTCATTCATTCATCCACTTACTCACTCACTCACTCACTCACTCACTCACTCACTCACTCACTCACTCACTTGCTCACTCACTCACCCATCTTTACAAAGAGCATTTTGCTGATTATGTGAATATGGAGTGTATCCTGGAAATAAGGCTGAGTGAGTCAGTCAGTCCATGGCAGTGAATCTTGCATACCCCCATCACAGCTAGGAGCCATTTGAGTCAGTCATTTATAATGTTTGTTGAAGGTCGGAAGTAAAAACCCCAAGATGCTGTTATTTGGGGATCCACATCTTCTTCTTCCTCTTCTTCTTCTTCTTCTTCGTCATCTTCTTCTTCCTCTTCTTCTTCGTCTTCATCTTCTTCTTCATCTTCTTCCTCTTCTTCTTCTTCTTCTTCTTCTTCATCATAATCTTCTTCTTCCTCTTCTTCTTCTTCTTCTTCTTCTTCTTCTTCATCATCATCTTCTTCTTCCTCTTCTTCTTCTTCTTCTTCTTCTTCATCATCTTCTTCTTCTTCATCTTCATCTTCTTCTTCTTCTTCTTCATCATCTTCTTCTTCTTTTTCTTCTTGTTCTTCATCTTTATCTTTCAGCTTCTCCCATTAGGGGTCCCCACAGTGGATCATCCGTCTTCATACCCCCCTGTCCTCTACATCTGCCTCTTTCACACCAACTACCTGCATGTCTTTTTTCACTACATCCTTGGTTTCCCTCTTTTCCTCTTTCCTGCTGGCTCCATCCTCAGCCTTCTCCTGCTGATATAACCCATGTCCCTCCTCTGCACATGTCCAAACCATCTCAATATTGCCTCCTTTACCTTGTCTCTAAAACGTATTACATGCGCTACATTCTGTCCCTCCTTTTTTTGACTGTACTTTTTTTTTATAATTTGCATGTTTGTGCGTATGATATTTGACACCAGATTCAATTTTCATAGACAATTCCTTTTCCCCCGGCAATAAATAATTAAAATTATACATGATTCCGTTTTTTTCCTATTGATTTCTGTCATTACATTTCTTTTCTTTTTAGCATTTTATTAGTTTTATACCACAGCAATCTCCTACAACTACAAAGAATGATTTAGTCATACTTTTTAAAAATAAATTAGTTATACATTTATTGTGCAATTTACATTTAGTTACTGTCCTACATGCGCTGTCCCTCTAATTAACTAGTTCCTAATCCTGTCTATCCTCATCACTCCCAACAAAAACCTTAAAATCTTCAGCTCTGCTACCTTCAGTGCCACCTTCTGTCTTATACTCAATGCTGCTGTCTCTAATCCATACAACATCGCAGGTCTCACCACAGTCCTATAAACTTTCCCTTTCACTCTCGCAGATACCCTACTATCACAAATCACTCCTGTCACTCTTCTCCACCCACTCCACCCTGCCTGCACTCTTTTCTTTACTTCTCTAACACACTATCCATTACTTTGCACTGTTGACCCCAGGTACCTGCACTCCTCCACCTTCTCCACCTCTTCTCCCTGCAACCGCTCAACTCCACTGCCCTCCCTCTCATTCAAACACATGTACTCTGTCTTTCTCCTACTGACTTTCATTCCCCTTCTCTCCAGCGCATATTTCCACCTCTCCAGGCTCTTCTCAACCTGCTCCCTACTCTCACCACTAATCACGATATTATCTGCAAACATCATAGTCCATGGAGACTCCTGTCTGACCTCGTCCGTCAACCTGTCCATCACCACTGCAAACAGGAACGGGCTCAGAGCTGATCCTTGATGCAGCCAACCTTGAACCAGTCTGTTGTTCCTACTGCACAGTTCACTGCTGTCTCACTGTCCTCATGTCCTGCACCACCCTCACATACTTCTCTAAAACACCTGACTTCCTCATACAATACCACAACTCCTCTCTCTGCAAAAAACTTGGAATTCCATACAGAGTTGGATGAATCAAATAGGATCTTCTGAAGTAATTGTGTGTGTGTGTGTGTGTGTGTGTGTGTGTGTGTGTGTGTGTGTGTGTGTGTGTGTGTGTATGTGCTTGTGCCAACCCATCCACCTATAAAAGCAGATGTTTCTTTGGAGGTCTTTTGTCATCCTGTCATCTGACTCAGGAGTGATTCCAAAGCAGTAAAGTTTATTTAATGACATCACGAACTGAGCTCATTCGTCGCCCAGGGTAACCAGACAACCCGCCCGCCTGCTTTGTGTCATAAGTCACAGTATTATAGCTGATGTCACACCTCTCTCATTCTTTTTCTTATTTAATTTATCAATAATGTAAATAAACGTAAAAATAAAAGTTTAACTGCAAGAATTTCAACACTTTATCTGTTTATTGAAAAAACCCTTTAAAATAATTTTAAAGATGTGGTAATTAAAAATGGAAACATATATTAAGAGGAGAGAACGCACATGTTCACCCTACATGCTGATGCAGGGTGAGGAAGCCTGGTGTACAGTCAGTACTCCAATTAACCCAAAAAGTATTAAAACGGGTTAAAATCAGAGATCCATATTAGGCCATGCAAAATCTTCCCCTCCAACCCATATAAACTTCATAATATCTTCCTGGGCCTGGCTTTGTGCACAGGGGCATTGTCAGAGAGAATACATGTTTGGGTCTTCTAATTCAAATTAATGGAAAACATCTTATATAATTGTGAGACTACAATTTGGGGAAGCATCACATATGGCTGGAAAGTGTGCTGATACTTTTGTCCATATAGTGTGTGAACCCTTATGATGTAGCTTGGTGTGGTCCAAGTTAAGGTTGTTGTTGCTTTGTTTGACTGTGTGTGTGTTGTGTGTGTGTTTGTGTGTGGGACCGAGCTGGATAAATAGCTGTATGCAATTCGAAACGAAAGCCAGGTTGTGATTAAAGCAAAGGCATGGCCCATTCAGAAGAGGAGCTCAGTCTTGTCATACCTCCTGATTCAAACAAACATAAGCAACATGGTGTCACATGGTGAACCACTGAATTACATGGATAACAAATGAATATGAATCAATGCCAATTATGTTTACGTGATTTTCCAAGATATTGTGTTCATGTGTCTTTGTGCTTTTTTTTATAATTTGCGTGTTTCTGCGTATGATATTTGACACCAAATTAAATTTTTATAGACAATTCCTTATTTTTCCTTTTTGAAGATGTAAAACACACTGACACTGGAGACTCCATAAATATTAAATAAACAGAGCGATGAGGTCACTTGTTTTTTATTGTTTTTTTATTAGCAGAATATGTGCCGTTTGAAAGAGTCATAGTGAATGATCTAGTGAGTGAGTGCAAATGTTAACCTGTGATTTATGCCTGCTGTTATAGAAAAGTAATCAATTTCCTTCTGACCAATCAGATTTCAGAATTTAACAGCTACCTGGGATTGCTTTTCTCTCATTGTCTCTCCCTCTGTCTCTGTTTTTTCAGGCGAGTCATACAGGCATGCGCTCGTACATTTACAGTAAGAACTCTGTGATTGGCTCGCAGGCCGAGCATGGCGGCATGAGGACCTACTTCTTCAGTGCAGACACGCAGGAGGACATGAACGGCTGGATCCGAGCCATGAACCAAGCAGCCCTTATGCAAAGCCACAGCTTAAAGAGGTCAGAAAACACTCTCTTCCTCTCTTTATGCACAACTTCCATCACTGGGAACTTTTGGCAAGTTAGCGCAAAAAAATGTCGATAAGCTGGAATTGAAAACAGACAAATTAATAACAAAATAAAAATAAAATGATTAAAATGTCATTCGTCTCCACAGTGGAAAAACGTCCTAAACTGCCATCTTTCTTTCCAGAGTTAAAAAACATATTTCAGATAAAATTATACTTTTCCATAAAATTCACTGAATTGAATACAATTAAAAATTAAACGTCCATGAAATAATGAAAGGTTTACTTTTGTACTTTAAAAGTTTTTTTTTAATAGATTAATAATCTTTTTCCTGGACTCTCAGGTGATTGTGGAGTTAAGGGGGGAATCTATGCTTCCTGCAGTGCTGCTTTATATTTAATTGATCTCACTGAAGCTGCATGACGTCAAAAGAAACAGCTGCTTTTTGTCAGATTGACTGTTGTGTATCTCTTTGAGGTGTTTTTCTTTATTTCCCCTCCAGAATCACTATCACATTTCTGCTGTAATTCTGAAACTGGTGTAGCGTTAAACATGAAATCGACTGTAAACCCACGCTATTGATCGTAAACCTTTCGAGGTTTAGCACGGATTTTCCCTGCTTCGACTTCCGCTTAGGACATTTGCACAACAGCAAGTTGTGTTTCGGTCTCCAGAAGTATCACATTACAGAATCACTCTCAGATTTTTTTATGTCTCCACAAATTTTAACATCGACTACATCCTTAAAATGTTCAACAGAAAAGTGTTGGAGTTGCTGCAGTTAAACCCAACAATGGTTTTGCAATTATTTATATTATTTATTGACATATTGTGGAAGAAATAATAAAAAAAAAAATTATTGAAACCTTAGTCAGTTTGTTAATTTCTATTAAGAAAGCATGACATCGGCTCTAATACTGTTCACTTCACATGAACAGACTTTAATCAACATTTATTTCCTGGTTGAGATCTTTAGCGCTTACTTGACAGGCTTTTTCTAGTTTATTAGCATTAATAGAGATCATACTGGGATCCAAACCCTTTTTTAATTTTGCCCTTCTTTAGAATAAATAGATTTTATTTGGGGTTCTACAGAGTTATGTTTATTATATGTCCCCTTTCCTTTTTTTATTGACATTAAATGAACTTTATATTCAAGTCGAAGAAGCCTAATTCTGTGTATGACCCGGTTTTTATAGTCCTATTTTTTTATCCTATCTTTCTTGTCTTTTTATCTTCATCTTATCTTATCTTTGATATTTTCAAATTCTTTATAAAGTTTAATGTGGTGTTGCACATTAAACAGTTTCAGAGTTTTTCTGTCAGCATTATGGAGTCTGATATGTTAATATAAACCTGCATTCGTTTCTTCTCTGTATTAACAGAGACATTTAGAAGTTTTAAAAGTGCTATGTAGTAACATACAAATCTTAGGCTCTCTCAACTAACGATCTCCAGAAAACGGCCCTCAGACAATTTTTTTTATGCATTAATCAGACTTTTTCAAAACATATGAAGTCAAATATAGTGATGCTTAGAAATATGCTGATTTAAAATTATTGTTTTATTTAGTTCTACTTTTTATTTAGTTGACTTTTTAGTTTTAGTTTTACTTCTATCTTTTCAATGCTTTGCAGTAATGCTGAAAAAGTTAGAAATTCATTATGCCACTTTTATTGTTTGATTTTGAAAATAAATTTGTAAAACAGTTTGCTGCATAAACAATTAAAATAAAAAAAAAACAGTGCTGTTAAAAAATGAGGAAAGTAATGACTGTAGGTACACTAGACGTTTAATATTAACTATTGTTGTAGATGCAGCGCTTTTTAGGGATTTTCGAAATTGTTGCGCCATCTAGAGGACAGTGTTACTCATTACAGGGACACGCTGATTTCTAACATTTACAGCAGAGGTGTCCAAAATGTTTTATTTGAAAGGCCAAAAATCTAACTCGATTCAAGGCTGTGGGCCAAAAATTATTGTTGCATTATACCAAGCATTATGTTAAAATTAATTTTGTTATGGTTCCTCTCATTCACGATTTTTTAATAAAAATAAAGAAAGAAAGAAAGAAAGAAACAGAAAACATTGTACTGTGCTAATGGTATTTTATTTTCAAAGTTCTAGTACAGTGAAAATTGTTGTACAATGAGAAACAATCCAGTTACTTGGACCTGCTGTAGAGCTCTGACTTCAACTTTACTGAACATCTTAGGGATGAATTGTAACGCTAACAACACCTTAGGTCTCCTTATCCTACATCAATACCTATATAAATTGTGTATATACAGTACAGACCAAAAGTTTGGACACACTTTCTCATTCAAAGAGTTTTCTTTATTTTCATGACTATGAAAATTGTAGATTCACACTGGAGGCATCATAACGATGAATTAACACATGTGGAATTATATATGGAATTATATACATAACAAAAAAGTGTGAAACAACTGAAAAAT
>MU583252.1:1804662-1819076 GCA_024362625.1 Silurus asotus
TATATATATATATATATATATATATACATTTTTTTTGCAATATTTTATATATCATGCACTGATATTTATTTCACTAAATCGCAACATTTGGCATCATAATATGTGTAAATGTAATATGTCATGTGTGGATGTTCATCTGTGGTTGTATTTACCGGTACCTAATTCTAAGACTCGATAAGACCAGATGATTTCAATTATCTCTCGATGAACAGATCGATGTGATGAACATCTCAATGTGTGTGTCATTGTGTGCAATACAATTTTCTTAAATAGCAATATCAAATAAAATATGTTTAATGGGTGTTGGGCAGTACTGGTAAGATTAAGACGGGAAGAAAAAAAACGACTTAATATTAAAATTCTCTCATTATGCTGTAGACAGAGACCCCATTTGAGCTGGAGAAGCTCATCAAGTCTCCATGAAGAAGATGAGTTGTATGTTAAATGAATGCAGAAATCCGAGCTGCTGCGTTTCCTGTAATTGCATACATCATTAACGAGGCTGCTTTTTTAATCGTGCTCTTCACTGTTACTTGAAAGCGATATTGCAAATTGGGAGTGAAATACTTCACAGAACATGAATACTCATCAGACAGAGTTATGGTTCCAGCACTGATGATTAATATTATATTCCTGTAAAATCACATGCTAAAGCATTTATTCTTCTCTACCACACTGATTTGTCAAGGATCTGGATCAATGATGGATGAAGTACACCTGTACTTCCTGTACTTGAAATAATCCTTGTATATCTCTCCTTGAGTAAAAGTACACATATTCTCTCTTTTAAATGGACTTATGTATCCAAAGTGAAAGTAGTGATCTATGAATCATTGATGCAGTTTGGTGTTCGATTCTCCTGCACATCATAACTTGTTAAGAAGAGAGTTTTTTGCTGTTACAGACACACAGTGAAAGAACCCTTACTCCACAAAAACTCTCACTAGATCCTTGGGCTCACACTTGTGGTCTAGCTTCCCATCTAAAATACAGAGGAATTATGTGTTTGCAAAAATAAAGCACAGAACTTCAAAACAGTAAAAAAGTACAAATACTGTACAGTAAAGTGAGACTTTCAACCTTTTTAATCTCTCAATAAAACAAGTTCCTATTCTCACTCACACAGCTGTAAACACTGGTGTGTCTTTTAACCTCTCTTTTGAAATGAATGACAGAAATGCATGAATTGACATTTTTTCTACCTTGTATCAAAAGCTTTGAAAGAAAAATCCTGTCAGACTTCAGAGTTCAGGCTATTATGTATAACCCATCAGAGCGTTTTGCTTCTTTAAAAAGGTTAAAGATATATATTTCATGGCATGTCGGTAATATCATTAAAATCTCAAGTCCTTGATTCGATGTCCAGTGCACATGCTTTCAGCGAAAATACTATAATTCATTCATTATTAAAAGTACTTAAAATATCCCCCAATTTTTTTCCCACAGAGAAACTCCAAAATTTGAGCAGCAGGCTATGCCTCAGACCAATCACATGACAGCAAGCAGCAACAGCACTGCCCACGCTGATGTCCTGCACCAATCAGGATGGGCGGAGGTGACAGAGCGAGAGCCCAGACATGAGAAGGAGCTAGAGGCACGTGTGGAAGTTCCGGTAAAAATTGTCTACGCAGGAAATGGAGATGCAAACGGTGTTTCTCTGGAATCTGGAGCTCCAACTCGAAGCTCATCATCTATTGCTGCTCAGAGGAACGGTACCCACAGCGAGCAGAATGGTGGCATGGTGTATCAGAGGGCTGTAACAGCCCGGGCAGACACAGAAAAACATGTGCAGAGGAAGACGGCATTGGCACAGGTGGAGCACTGGGTCAAAGTTCAGAAGGGAGAGCCTAAAAGGTAAGTTCATACATTGAGAAGATTGTTTGTTTTTAACCAACTACCTGTGAAAAATAGAAACAACAAAACAACAAATATTATGAATGTTTCCTCATCATAAGCTTTACATTCTTCATTGAATAAATCTTTTGTAGTTTGGCCTTTTTACTAACAGAAGAGTTTGTTTTTTTGCCATTCATGAAGGCTTTATGTATCGTGGTTTAAAAACATTATAATTCATATTCTACACATATTTATAATATTTCATGAAAGACGTTTCTTTTATGTGAAAACATTGCACTAAAATGATTCTTATATCGGATTATATCACCATTAAATCTTCTCGTGAAGCACTATACAAAGTGTTTGTGATATAACGTGCTTTAACACTGCTTTTATTGCATCATTGTAAGGATTTATAATTGCAGAATAAAGACTGAAGAGACATGATTATGACATTGTTATGAATTTGTTATAACAGATTTAAACAGATTTAAACCTGCAAAATGTGATCTGGGCTGACAGACAGACAGACAGACAGACAGGCAGACAGACAGACAGACAGACAGGCAGGCAGGCAGGCAGACAGACAGACAGACAGACAGACAGGCAGGCTGACAGACAGACAGACAGACAGACAGACAGGCTGACAGACAGACAGACAGGCAGGCTGACAGACAGGCAGACAGGCAGACAGACAGACAGACAGACAGGCAGGCTGACAGACAGACAGACAGGCTGACAGACAGACAGACAGACAGACAGGCAGGCTGACAGACAGACAGACAGACAGGCAGGCAGGCAGGCTGACAGACAGACAGACAGGCAGGCAGGCAGGCTGATAGATAGATAGATAGATAGATAGATAGATAGATAGATAGATAGATAGATAGATAGATAGATAGATAGATAGATGGCAATATACAGACATCCTTCACTTACATAGATGTACAGATAGTTATGTTTTAAAACACTCCAGTAAAAGTTGAAGTACTGACAATACTTTTTTTAATAAGTTAAAGTAAAGTAGTTTGGGCTCTGACGTAAAAAGTAGCCTTTACTACTACCTGTTTTAGTGTCACGCTGGTAACTGAACCTCACATCATATTAATAATATTGATGCTAATTGTTTAACATATTTAAAAGTGATTAATCACATGATTGTCATGAGTTATCTCACAATGAAAAATTATAAAATAATACATTTTAATACGTTTTTAATATTCTAATTAACATGGGCATGGACAAATATGGATGACTTTAGTGAAACCATACTTATCACAGAGCATGAGTACAAAATATTCTTGTAAATGTTTTAAAGTTATTATGGTGTTTTAATTTATGTAAATCATCAGGACATGTTTCCACACAGATGGGATACTGGAGAAACTGTACCTCTTCTAACTTAAATACGGATTACAAAATCTAAAAATATTTGCTTGTGATCGGGTAATAGACATTTCGAGCATTCTAATAATATATTTATTTAAGTACTCACTGAGACTCAGCTTGTTTTATTTATGTGTCTGTAAAGAGAGGTGAGACCGCAAAAAAGCGCCCTGTATATTTTACAAAAGCACAGCATTTTGTTGTTGTTATGAGTGTGTAAAAGTAAAAGTAGATCCTTCACAGATTCAACTTATGTATTGCTCTTATCTGTAGATCAAAACAGACAGAGTAATTTTAGTTCATTTCATTAGTTCATTATGAGAAACAAATGCCAGAAAAACGTGCCGGTGCTATTGGATGTATCATGGCGTATTTTGGGGCTGATTTGAAAATTTTGAGGCGTTTACTGATTAAAAACTGGTAAAGTTTATTTTTTATATACATCTGAGTAAAGAAAAGACTGATTGAAGACTGAGAAGATTGTTAATGAACATGTGTTGCGATAATTATGCCTCATATTTATATATTGATATTTTTTATAAAAATGGTCCAACAAAAATGCATGCTGCATTAATTGCGCGATAAAAAGTTTGTTCCGTTAAAATTCGTTTGTGTTATTTTTAAAGCCATAATTAATATATTAAAACCAAATAAATACAAAATGTTGTTATCTAATGATTGTATCCAATCTGAACATCCACCATATAGAACACAAGCAGAGAAAAGATGATGATGATCAGGAATGTCTCTGTTCTCAGTCATGTTTACATCACTGACTCCCTCTGTCTCATCCACGTTAACCCCAGATTTCTTATTGCCTTGTTGTTGTTGTCTTGCTCATTGTGCGCTTCATAAACTAGTCTACATGTATGGTGTGTGAGAGCAAGGAAATGACACACCAGTGGTAGTGTAGATTGAAAAAGCCGCAAAATGACAGGAAATCAGCTGATGGGCTGAAAACAGTGGGCAATAAAAACAAAGAAATCGACATTTCACCAAATAGTTTAAAACTAAAGTAATGAGTCTGGTTTGAAAATGTAAGAAGTAGAAAGTACAGATATTTGTGTAAAAATAGTAATGAGTGAAAGTAAAAAGTTGTCTGAAAATTCAATAGTAAAGTACTGATACCAGGAAAATCTACAAAGTATTCCCTCCTCTGACCATGGGCCTGTCGCTGGTTCACCACTTTTGACAGATACTGACCACTGCAGGCCGAGAACATCCCAACAAGAGCTGCAGATAAAGATGTTATTCCATAATATGTAGTATGTTTTGATATGTTTTGTGGAAACAGAAGCCAGTTGCACAATTATGAAAAAAATAAACTTTTTTGCTTTGGCTTTACCTTTTCAATTATTGAGATTGATAGATAGAAAAAAAAAGCCCTATGATTGTTTTTTAATTTGCTGAATAATGTCTTTGCATGGGGGCACAAACCTTTGCCTGAAAATGCACTTTGAATGCTAATATAACTTGTCTCTAATGTAAAGTGCCTGTGATTTTAATTGTATGTCAGTCGAAAGCTAAGTTATTGTTTAACAAATTCATGTTAATTAGAGACATTTTATGATGCTTGTCTCTCAATCTTTTTAGCCATCCTGTCACAGAGTACACTCTCCCCAGACGCACTCCTCCCCTCCAACCCAAGCTGGTTGTCACCGAGTCTTATCAGTCTCTCCCGAAGAACGTTCGTCGTCCGTCCGCCAGCTCTCCCCCAGTGCCCCGAGACATACCCAGCGACTACAAGTATGCCCACGATCGTCTCAGCCACTTTCGCATGTCAACAGATGAACGAATGGCCGCTAAAGAGGGCATGGTGTGGCAGCTTTATGAGTGGCAGCAAAGGCAGCGCTTTCGGCACGGTGGTCCTGCAGTTCCACCCGTCTTTTCCATACCCGACTATGTGGACTCATCTTCCTTCAGGGTGATGCTGGAGGTGCCGCGCTCAGTGTCTGTGCCTCCTTCACCATGCGAAGTACCGCCCTCCAAACTCGCATCGCCCCGTAGACCTCACACCCCCGCAGACAGAGTGACAGTGCGACCCATGGATGAAGTATCGAGCGTAGATGTGGTACGGTCCGCCTCACCAAGGGCCGTTTCCAAGGTGAGAGGTTTCTTATTTAGCAATCAAATACAAACCTGTTTTAGTGCACGTGTCAGCAAAGTCACATATCTGCCTTTTTTAAAAATTAATGATTCAAATAATGAAAAATAATAATTAGTACTACTAAATAATTAAAACTAATTTTAAAATACAATTATAGCATTAGTATTAATTAGTAAATACCTAAGTTTTTTAAGCATTTTGAACAGTTTTAAACATTTGGCAAGAGTTTATGATAAACCTTACATTAAAGGTTTGGCACAATGTTTTTTTTTTACTTTATACCTATTTTTTTCCTAATTAATATTTTTGAATAGTAATATATTTAAAGCAGTCAAACAATCAGGTCAAAAAACTGAAGAAATTATTTATTTATTTATTTATTTATTTAAATCGGAGATGCACTTTGTTTTTGCAAGCTTTTTCTAGATTCATGTCTTTGTGGAACATTTTCTCCTTCGTTCAGCTCCATAGAGGATTGTTAAAAAGTTCTTAAACTGATCAGATTTTGCCGAAGGGCTTTTTAAAAAGTTTTGCTGTAAACTACTCTGTCTCAGCTCACCCTGCTTTCTTCCTTCTGAGCTCCTATTTATATGAAATAATTAAAAAAAATACTACGCAGCAAAACACCGAGCTTTGGGAGCAGCAACGGAAATCTGCACGGCTTCAACTGCTGTTAGCAAACAAATGTTATTTTAAGAGGAGATAATTTATGTGTAATTAATGAAGTCACTCGTTGTTTGTAGGTCGACTCAGAAGGTGATGGATCTGGTAGAGAGATTCTGTGTGATGAGCAAAAAAATTCAACTTATTAAAAAAAAAAACCATACTTGAATAAAAATGTACACACATAGATTTAAAAAATTGTTATATGCTATTTTTTTTAAATACAAATTAAAAAAAATACATCATGTGCATTAAAATAATGTGTTTGCATTTTCCCTAAAGATATACAGATAAAAAAAAAATGGAAATTTGTGGACAAAGGTATTGGAACACCAGTAATTCCCCAACATGTTACCATAAAGTTAAAGGCTGACAATTATATAGAATGTCTTTGGATGTGGTAGCGTATAATTTTCCCACTTCAATTAGGAGACCCAAACCTGTTCCAGCATGACAAAGCTCCTGTGCACAAAGCAAGCTCCATGAAGATATGGTTTAAATGGGTTGAAGTCCAGGATTTCGATTGGACTGCCATAGAGCTCTGACCTCATATCTATTGAGCATTTTTGGGATAAATTGGAACACTGACTTTACACAGGACTCCTAACAAATGCTCGAACTGAGGGGGCCTGGGGGGATCCGGGACCCGAATTCGAATTCAAATTGAGTCTTAAATCTTAAGTCCCAGTTGTTGTGTTTTAGTAAAAAATCACACAACATCTAATGGGGAATCCCCAAATTGAATTAAGTCTTATGGGGGATCCCCAGATGTTGTGTAATTCCTATATTTCTAAAATAAAATATAGGAATAACACAACATCTGGGGATCCCCCATAACACTTAATTCATTTTGAACACTGCTCCTCACCCTTCATCAGTACCTAACTTTACTTCCATCATTGTTGCTGAATGAGCACAAATCTCCACAAGCACACTCACACACACAAGCATATATATTTTTTGTTTGTTTGATTTTTGTAATTTTTTTTCTTACAGCCAGTACAAATAGAGAGAAGATCAATGCCAATGATGGGCTACATCACACACACCGTCAGTGCACCAAGCTTACATGGAAAAACGGTGTGTCAATACAACTGTCTTCTATTTTTCCTTTTTTTTTTTTTTTTGGGTGGGAGGTATGTATACAGCTGGTAGTGTTTTTTTTTTTTTTGGGTGGGAGGTATGTATACAGCTGGTAGTGGCCTAAGATGTGGGGTGTTAAGTTGATAGCATTTGAGGTGGTGTATGAGGTGATCTATAATATGTTGTATAAGGTGGTGCACTAAGTTTTGTATGAAGTGATTTAGAAGGCATATGATATAAGGTGATTTATGAGGTGGTATATGATGTGGTTAATGAGGTGGTGTATGGAGTGGTTTAAGAATATTGTAAATGAGTTGTGCAAAAGAGGGTGTATGCGGTGGTTGATGAGGTGGTAAATGAGGTGGTGAATTTGGTTGTGAATAAGGTAGTGATGAGGTGGTATATGATGTGGTGATGAGGTGATGTATGATGTGGTGAGTAGGTTGGTGAATAAGGGTTGTGTGATGTAACGAATGATGTGGTGTATGATTTGGGTAATAAGGTGATGAAGTGGGGTATAAGGTGATATATGATGTGAAGTCTGATATGATGTATGATGTGGTGATGAGGTGGTGTATAAGGTGGTATGTAATGTGGTGTATGATGTGTTGATGAGGTGGTGTGTAAGGTGGTGTTTAATGTGTTGACGAAGTGGTGTATAAGGTGAGGTATAAGGTGGAATATAATATTGTGTATAACGTGATGTATAATGTGGTGATGAAGTGGTGTATAACGGGGTTTATGATGTGATGTATAATGTGGTGATGAAGTGTGTATAAAAGGGGTTTATGATGTGATGTTTGATGTGGTCATGAAGTATGTACAATGTGGTTTATGATGTGATGAATGATGTGGTGATGAAGTGGTGTATAATGTGGGGTATAAGGTGGGATATAATATTATGTATAATGTGATGTATGACGTGGTGATAAAGTGTGTATAAGGTGGTTTATGATGTGATGTATGACGTGGTGATGAAGTGTGTAGAAGGTGATGATGTGGTGTTTGATGTGGTGATGGGGTGGTATATGATATCGTGTATGGTGTAGTGTATGATGTGTTGATTAGGTGATTTATGATGTGGTGTATGATGTGGTGATGAGGTGATTTATGATGTGGTGAATAATGTGTTGATGAGGTGGTATATGATGTGGTGTATGATGTGTTGATGAGGTGATTTATGATGTGGTGTATGATGTGGTGATGGGGTGGTATATGATATGGTTTATGGTGTGGTGTATGATGTGGTGATGAGATGGTATATGATGTGGTGTATGATGTGTTGATGAGGTCATTTATGATATGGGGTATGGTGTGGTGTATGATGTGTTGATTAGGTGATTTATGATGTGGTGTATGATGTGTTGATGAGGTGATTTATGATGTGGTGTATGATGTGTTGATTAGGTGATTTATGATGTGGTGTATGATGTGTTGATGAGGTGATTTATGATGTGGTTTATGGTGTGGTGTATGATGTGGTGATGAGATGGTATATGATGTGGTGTATGATGTGTTGATGAGGTCATTTATGATATGGGGTATGGTGTGGTGTATGATGTGTTGATTAGGTGATTTATGATGTGGTGTATGATGTGGTGATGGGGTGGTATATGATATGGTTTATGGTGTGGTGTATGATGTGGTGATGAGATGGTATATGATGTGGTGTATGATGTGTTGATGAGGTCATTTATGATATGGGGTATGGTGTGGTGTATGATGTGTTGATTAGGTGATTTATGATGTGGTGTATGATGTGGTGATGGGGTGGTATATGATATGGTTTATGGTGTGGTGTATGATGTGGTGATGAGATGGTATATGATGTGGTGTATGATGTGTTGATGAGGTCATTTATGATATGGGGTATGGTGTGGTGTATGATGTGTTGATTAGGTGATTTATGATGTGGTGTATGATGTGGTGATGGGGTGGTATATGATATGGTTTATGGTGTGGTGTATGATGTGGTGATGAGATGGTATATGATGTGGTGTATGATGTGTTGATGAGGTCATTTATGATATGGGGTATGGTGTGGTGTATGATGTGTTGATTAGGTGATTTATGATGTGGTGTATGATGTGGTGATGGGGTGGTATATGATATGGTTTATGGTGTGGTGTATGATGTGGTGATGAGATGGTATATGATGTGGTGTATGATGTGTTGATGAGGTCATTTATGATATGGGGTATGGTGTGGTGTATGATGTGTTGATTAGGTGATTTATGATGTGGTGTATGATGTGTTGATGAGGTCATTTATGATATGGGGTATGGTGTGGTGTATGATGTGTTGATTAGGTGATTTATGATGTGGTGTATGATGTGTTGATGAGGTCATTTATGATATGGGGTATGGTGTGGTGTATGATGTGTTGATTAGGTAGTGGTGTATAAGGGTGTTTATGATGTGATGTATAATGTGGTGATAAAGTGGTGTTATAAGGGAGTTTGTGATGTGATGAATGCTGTGGTGATGAAGTGTGTATGAGGTGGTTTATGATGTGATGAATGCTGTGGTGATAAAGTGTGTATAAGGTGGTTTATGATGTGATGTATGACGTGGTCATAAAGTGTGTATAATATTATGTATAATGTGATGTATGACGTGGTGATGAAGTGGTGTATAAGGTTGTTTATGATGTGATGTATGACGTGGTCATAAAGTGTGTATAATATTATGTATAATGTGTTGTATGACGTGGTGATGAAGTGTGTATAAGGTGATGATGTGGTGTTTGATGTGGTGATGGGGTGGTATATGATATGGTGTATGATGTGGTGTATGATGTGTTGATGAGGTGATTTTTGATATGGTGTATGGTGTGGTGTATGATGTGGTGATGAGGTGATTTATGATGTGGTGTATGATGTGGTGATGAGGTGATTTATGATATGGTGTATGGTGTGGTGTATGATGTGGTGATGAGGTGATTTATGATGTGGTGATGAGGTGATTTATGATATGGTGTATGATGTGGTGTATGATGTGGTGATGAGGTGATTTATGATGTGGTGTATGATGTGGTGATGAGGTGATTTATGATATGGTGTATGGTGTGGTGTATGAGGTGATTTATGATATGGTGTATGATGTGTTGAGGTGATTTATGATATGGTGTATGATGTGTTGATGAGGTGATTTATGATATGGTGTATGGTGTGGTGTATGATGTGTTGATGAGATGGTATATGATGTGGTGTATGATGTGTTGATGAGGTGATTTATGATGTGGTGTATGATGTGTTGATGAGGTGATTTATGATGTGGTGTATGATGTGTTGATGAGGTAGGGTAGAAAATAATGTATAATATGGTGATGATGTTGTGATGAGGTGTGGTATGATGTATGATGTGGTAAGTATGTTGATGTGTAAGGTGGTGTATGATGTGGTGATGAGGTGGTATATGATGTGATGTATGATGTGTTGATGAGGTAGGGTACAAGATGATGTATAACGTGGTGTATGATGTGTTGATGAGGTAGTGTAGAAAATTATGTATAATATGGTGATGAGGTGGTGATGAGGTGGGGTATGATGTATGATGTGGTATGTATGTTGATGTGTAAGGTGGTGTATGATGTGGTGATGAAGTGGTATATGATGCTGTGTATTATGTGTTGATGAGGTAGGGTACAAGATGATGTATAATGTGGTGTATGATGTGGTGATGAGGTGGGGTATGATGCTGTGTATGCTGTGGTGATGTGGTGGGGTATGATGCTGTGTATGCTGTGGTGATGAGGTGGGGTATGATGCTGTGTATGCTGTGGTGATGAGGTAGGGTAGAAGATGATGTATAATGTGAGGTATGACGTGGTGATGAGGTGGGGTATGATGCTGTGTATGCTGTGGTGATGAGGTGGGGTATGATGCTGTGTATGCTGTGGTGATGAGGTGGGGTATGATGTATGATGTGGTAGATATGTTGATGTGTAAGGTGGGGTATGATGTGGTGATGAAGTGGTATATGATGCTGTGTATGGTGTGTTGATGAGGTAGGGTACAAGATGATGTATAATGTGAGGTATGATGTGGTGATGAGGTGGGGTATGATGCTATGTATGATGTGGTGATGAGGTGGGGTATGATGCTGTGTATGATGTGGTGATGAGGTGGGGTATGATGCTGTGTATGATGTGGTGATGAGGTGGGGTATGATGCTGTGTATGCTGTGGTGATGAGGTGGGGTATGATGCTGTGTATGCTGTGGTGATGAGGTGGGGTATGATGCTGTGTATGCTGTGGTGATGAGGTGGGGTATGATGCTGTGTATGCTGTGGTGATGAGGTAGGGTAGAAGATGATGTATTATGTGAGGTATGATGTGGTGATGAGGTGGAGTATAATGTGATGTATGATGTGGTGAGTATGTTGATGTGTAAGGTGGTGTATGATGTGGTGATAAGACTGAGTATAAGGTGGTGTATGATGTGATGTATTTGGTGGCCTATGAGATGGTGTATGATGTGATGTATAAGGTGATGTATGAAATTTTGCAAAACGTGTTCTATAAGGTGGTGGATAAGATGGTGGTTTATGAAATCGAAGTTCAGCTCCTGATTTCGTTCCCCGTGACCTCAGGGAATGACATGAACCCACTCTCTCTCCTTATACCGCTCTGCAGCCAGAGGAGCTGACCCTGCTCCTCGTCCAGCTCAGGAGACACCAGGCCAAGATGGCCGACGCATTCGCTCACCTCCACAACGACGGGCTCTCGGGCCCAAGCCTGCAGGTTAGAGGGTCAGAGGTCACAGGGGTCTGAAGGTCCCTAAACCAGATCAGACCCTGTTGCATCATGGTTAATTTTTTAAATAGCCCAAATCCCCTTTATTATCCTCCCTTCCTCTATGCCCTCGTGTGCTCGCCTGTGCTATGTGGGTGTGATGTCATGGCCGTGATGTGATGGTGATAGCAGTAGCTAGCATGGACGGAGAACGAGCCATGGCTTAAACTGTTGTCAAAAATGTTTGCATTTTGCATTATATATTTTCTTCTTCCTCTTTCCCCTTATTATTATTATTATACTTTTATGGAAATGTTAGAATGATGTCATGCACAGTGTTTGTGTTCAAGCATGTTGCTTGTGTAACGTACCTACATTCACAGAGTTAATATTATACAGTCTTGAAATGTTCAAATGTTTGTGGTTAAAGAAATTGCACTTAAAACTTCTTATATAAAATGTATTCCACATGTTTTCTAGGGTAAAATATGATAGTTTGAAGAATGTTATCTAGATCACCTGATTGCCGGTTTAAAAATGGATTTCCTGTATATTTATTTTAACACATGCACTATTTTCTATACGATCCAGAAGTCGGTAAATACAAAAAAAGAATTACATGATTATGAAAAAGGAATGTTTTTCGATGGAACGAGAAAATACATAAACGAAAATTGTGTTTTTGATTTCAGACTAGTTCTATCTTTCAAAGAAATAAACACATTTAATTAGTGCAAAAGTTTGCATCCACCCTTCTATCTGGAGTATCGTGTTTTGGATATTAAATAATTATAAATGATTATAACTATAATAATTATAGCATTGCCTTGTTTAGTGGATTATAACAAACCATGTTCCTTTATGTGGTGCAGGTACATTATTGTACCGGTAGTAATATTAAAACTAGTGGAATGTTTTGGTAAAATACAACTACACTGCTGTTTCCTTTTTTTAAGTATAGCAGATGCAATCATTTGCACACAGCTACAGTATAATATACAGTGTTATGAACCTTTGTGGATAAACAAAACAAACACATTACATTTTCAGAATAATAAAATACAAATAGACAGGATTCAGTTTTGGAAAAAAATTACTCCCCCACCCAAGTTTTGTTTTTTATTTCACTATAGTTAGTTTAAAAAAAAAAAAGGATACACGTCAATGTAGCATGTAGCATGTGCTATATGCTTCACAACTTCCTGTTATGTGACCTGTCTTGTTTTCCCACTTAAAGGCAGATGATACCTACATGCAGCTGAAGAAGGACCTGGAGTATCTTGACCTAAAGGTGAGTTTCTTTTATTCTCCACTTTCTTCTTTACTATTTTCTTCTGTTTCCAGTCCTTTGTTTAATTTTTTTACTGCTCTAAAGATGTGTTTGTGTTTGCTAGTCTTCAGTGCTTGGTTAATATTAATGTTATTATTGTTATTAAAGTGTTAGAGTGCAAGATTTTTGTGAAATTTCCTGTCAGGTATCTGAGCTGGTACTGTTCCTGGATCAGCACCCAGCAAACTGGAAAGTTAACGTATAAATAAGAGGATAAATATTGAGTTTTAGGTGTAAATGTATGCAAGGAGCAGAGGAAAGTAATGTTCTCTGTGCTGCACAGCTCGTTTTTGCAGTGTTGTCCAATGGAATTGAAGGTCAAAAATGTTGAAAAGCTCCTTTTGAATGAATTCTTATCTTTTTTATTTTTTACCCACTTTTTTTTGTAGTGCCTTTAAACGTTTCTAAAGCTTTTGCTCTTAATTGCTTTTGAATCTGTTTTTTTTTTTTTATATTATTCTCTTTCTTTCTTGTCTCTTCGTATTTGCCAGCATATTTGGTCCCACTTCCTATCGACTATGAAAATGGTCCCTGTCTTCAAATCAAATGTCAAATAATTGTCATTTTTTCACCTGCAAAATCTTAAACAGTCACATATTTGCCATGAGCCAAAGTCGCACCAACTGTCATTGTTTTCTCTGGCGTTTCACTTGCTTTTTTTTTGTTAAAAAACACCTTTTAATATTTCAAATCTCTGGAATACTTGGGTGCATACTTCGGAAATACTTCAACTCGTGATTATTGGTTCGACCTACACCTCTGACAAACATGTATTCTCTCGAGGAACGCAGCTTAGGGAGGCTTTTTTTTTTTTTTTTTGATCTGCGTGACCTCATCTTTCATCGTTGTTTCAGTTGAATAAAATAAAAAAATTATTTAGCTGATGCTCTCAAAGTCTATTTGCCTCACAATAATCATGGAAAACTCCTCTCAGTGCCGTGGCTCTAGTTTGAATATAAGGACATACAGCATGGTGAGTTTATTCATTCAGCAGCATTTTTTTTTTTTAATCAAAAGTATTTGTGACAGAAATTCAGAAATCCAGCTGTTAAAGGAGCCGACATCAATACAGTGAATTTTAGGAGAACAGATATAAATATAAACAAATTAGTTTTTATTTTTTTTATTTGATGTTTTTCATAAACAAATGCTAAATCAGCATGTAGTTTTGATTATTGCAATGTGTAAGGCAAAAACCACTTTGTGTCATGCTGTTATACTAATCAACAACTGCTTGCCTGTGTTGAAGCGAAGTTTGTCAGCAATTTTGTAA
>MU583252.1:1819717-1859205 GCA_024362625.1 Silurus asotus
GACAAACATGTATTCTCTCGGGGGACGCAGCTTAGGGGGGCTTTTTTTTTTTTTTTGATCTGCGTGACCTCATCTTTCATCGTTGTTTCAGTTGAATAAAATAAAAAAATGATTTAGCTGATGCTCTCAAAGTCTATTTGCCTCACAATAATCATAGAAAACTCCTCTCAGTGCCGTGTCTCTAGTTTGAATATAAGGACATACAGCATGGTGAGTTTATTCATTCAGCAGCATTTTTTTTTTAATCAAAAGTATTTGTGACAGAAATTCAGAAATCCAGCTGTTAAAGGAGCCGACATCAATACAGTGAATTTTAGGAGAACAGATATAAATATAAACAAATTATTTTTTTTATTTTTTTTATTTGATGTTTTTCATAAACAAATGCTAAATCAGCATGTAGTTTTGATTATTGCAATGTGTAAGGCAAAAACCACTTTGTGTCATGCTGTTATACTAATCAACAACTGCTTGCCTGTGTTGAAGCGAAGTTTGTCAGCAATTTTGTAAATACCGTATTTTCCGGACTATAAGCCGCTACTTTTTTCCCCACGCTTTGAACCCCGCGATTTAAACAACAAAGCGGCTAATTTATGGATTTTTCCTGGGTTTTTCTCGGTTTCACAAGCTTCCAACCAAAAAACTGAACCCCATAACATTAGACCAATGAAATTGCAGAACGGGTTCAGGTGAACCAATGAAATTCTTTATATTAAATCAGATGCGCTCCCACTGAATCGGGCCGCACCACATCATAAATATGGATCAGGTTCCTCTGACGTTTGACCTGCCGCTCACTCGCACTGTCAACAGGAAATGCGAATCATTCTTTATGCTGAAAACAACTGGGCATGAAAAAACTTTGTTCTGAGATGCATGGCATCGGGAGAAAAGCTTCACCGATTGTGATTTTTAAATGCACGACGATGCCAAAAGAAAAACTCCAGAGAGAAATTGTTGTGAAAGAAAGGAGAAAGACAGTAAACAATGACTTTCTTGGTAGGCTACTGTTTAGATACAAGTCGTGTAACAGTATTACATGACAATATTATACAGCAATGCAGTATAACAGAGCACTGCATCACAGACTGGTATCTCATGCAGTGAGAATTAATGCCATTATTAAAGCAAGTAACCCACTGAGCACAGTTTAACAAGTCTCCTTTCACTGCATCCAAAGCTGCACCACCCACATATACAGTACCAACTCTGGCAAAACATCATTATTAACCTCATTTATTGACCAGGGGATTTCTGTGCTTTTTTTTTTCCCTAGGATTTTAAAATGAAAGCAGATTGTGTGCTTATGTGCGAATAATATGTGAAAGAAAATGCAAAAGTAAAATTGGTCCATGAAAACCTTAACAACTACTTTGAACTGTTTTAGCTGACCTTTCCTTTCCAGCTTTTTTGATAAGTCCATCTGGAAAATGACCTGTTAGTATATCCAGGCCATATCCATATCAATTTCTTCTCCATTGTCAGCCATTGTGAAATGAAAGAAACAGCTATTAATGCGACAAAAATATATTTGAGCTTGTGCAGTTTGCAGCAGATGCAGTTTGTGAGCTTTGACTAATGCATGCTCTGACCGGATGTGAAAATGCCACAAGCAACATGCCCTTAATGCTTCAGGTGCCCACACTGTTGATTGTGAAGGTCTCACAGCAGATTCCTTCGACCCTGGTAACACGTGATGTGATGGCTGAAATTCGATTGGATAAAAACTTCAACATTAACAGAGATTCCTAGAAGCTTGTTGTCATATGTCATCCTTTCTATAGCAACAGCTCGTTCAGAGGGAGGAGTACAGCAAATTCTTGAGTAATAATAAATGGATTTAAAACATTCATTTATGAATAGATATCTTTTTATCATTACATGAAAGAGTTCACACTTTGTAGGGTTTGTTGTGAAAATTAAACAAGAGCACAAGCTGCATTTTTTTTAGATAAACAAAAGGGGCTGGTGAAGGAACAACTGTTTATAGCTGCTATAACATAAGTGAAAATGGGAATTCTGGCTGATTACTGAGATATAAAAGGAATGAATCATTTGAGGAGTTTGGGGAACCTGTGACTGCTTTATTCCTTATTCTTATAATCAGGGAGTATGGTGTTTTCTTACTTTTTTCATGTGTGGTGTTCAACAGGTCACAGGAAAAGACGTGTTAGGGGACTGCAGAGTTCCACGGCCGGTTAAAATTGCCGAAAGCGATGTTGACGTAAGTGACATTTTCTCTCCCTTCATCTCTTTACTTTTACATCTGAAACGGATTCTTCTTTTCTTTTTGGGTTTTGCACCGGCAGCAGTAAGAGCATGGTCAAGTTAGTGTTCAGTATTGTGTCGAGGGAAACGCAGGCAGTTGAGGCTCCCTGATGATATGAAAAGTATCGACGTGCTTCTGTTATTTTCTCTCACAACATAAAGAAATACACGCTGCGGGATTTTTTTATATTTTAACGCTCATGCATTTTTCTGTTTGATTTTCGTATTTTCTCTCCGTGTTTGTTCTCTTTCGCCTGCCTTTTGGTATGATTGGAGGTAAATAATCTGAACTGCTCAGCTTTTCATCATTAAACATTGTTCCAGTTTAACAATTTATAAGAATTTTGCTGGTGGGTTTTTTGGCGGTTGTAAATTTTTAATGCCGTTAAAGCAACAATATCATGCAGTAAACTAACAACAGCTTAATAATTCATCGGACGGCATAATAAACTGAGGGGAGAATAAAAAGTCTATAAACCCGGCTTTTCTGACTTTGTGTTTGTGTGTGTTTGTGTGTGTGTGTGTGTGTGTGTGTGTGTGTGTGTGTGTGTGAGTGTGTGTGTGTGTGCGTGCGTGCACGAACACTTTAACCCAATTTTTGCAGTCTGTTTGTTTGTTCTGCAGTATAATATTACCAGAATTGTCATGAGGAGATTTTGTTTACTGGGTTTTATGTTAATGACAAAAGAAAAAAAACAAAAAGAACCCAAATGATGTCTATGCTATGTGTGTGTGTGTGTGTGTGTGGGTGTGTGTGGGTGTATAGGTGTTAGAGCTGCTCATGTGTAATATCTGTTGATTATTGTCTTTTATTAGGTGAAGTTGAGCAGATTGTGCGAACAAGATAGAATTCTTCAGGAGCTGGAGACAAGGATTCGCACACTCAAAGAGGACAAGGTCTCAACCATTACATTACATCCAGCATTAACATTCTGCACTTTACATCTATTTTAGGATTATATTATACTTAAGTATATCTAAGACTTCGAAGAAAAAAAAACATATAGGTTTAACACAAGACAATAAGCTTTAGAGTTTTTACAGGAAATGTTGTTGTTTGTTTTTTTTTGCGTAAAAAACAAACCTACAAAAAGCAACTGATTATCAAAAGCAAGTGCCATTTTCTTAATTAAATATTTTATTTATTTTTTATTTTATATTTTAATAAAATAACATTCGTTGATAATATTATTTAAGTGGTCAAAATCAGCGAAGCACAAAACCCACAATTTCTTTCTATTAAAGTATTAAAAATGCATGACTTCTACACAGCTATATAGCGGTATCTAGCAGCTTCTCAACTTTCTAAAGTCTAAATGAAACCCTAATGATCACTGAGAAGGAGATGATGTGTATTGAGTGTATTAAAAATAAATGTGACAGTAGCAATGAGGCATATTTCTCCCTCACTCTCTCTCCCACTCTTCATTCTACTCTCCCTCTTCCTTCTTCTCTGTCTCTCTATGTGGCTGTAGGATAAGTTAGAATCGGTTCTAGATGTGTCCCATCAGCAGATGGAGCAGTATCGGGACCAGCCTGCCCATGCCGAGAAAATTGCCTATCAGCAGAGGCTGCTGCAGGAAGACGTTGTGCACATCAGAGCCGAGATTTCTCAAGTGTCCACGGTACGACACGCACATTTTAAGTATGTCCTGCATGGTCATGATGTTAGTTATATTTAGAGTTAGGATTTTTCTTTGCAATCCATTGTACTTAGTTGGAAAAAGTTTTCTATCGACTTTCCAGAGTTTTAATCGAAACGCGATTCTTTTGGGGAAAATGCTGATATCCGGAGGAAGGTCATGTTTTCATGGCTGGTCTATGAATTTGGAAACATACTAACTACAACTTCAAGATTTACACGAATTATTTCCGCATGAAATAGATGATGAGTACCAATGTACATTAAAGCCTAATTGATCGACTTAATAGGTACTTCGTACTTTCATCTTTAATAAGATATTTATTCATCAGTTATTCCATAGTATGAATTACTGGACTCTGATTGGCTGGATGGAAGTTGTGGGGGCAAAGCGTTGAACACAGGTAGTTGCATTTAGTCAGTTTAATCAGCTTCCTTAATGAAGTTAGAGCAATAAAGGATGGAGATGGAAATGTGTTGACTAGTGAGGAGAGTGTGTTGAGGGATGTTTTTTGAAGATGGAGGGAGTATTTTGAGCAGCTTATGAACGAGGAAAATAAGAGAGAGAGAAGGTTGGGTGGTGTGGAGATGGTGAAGCAGGAAGCTGATAGGATTAGTAAGGAGGAAGTGAGAGCAGCAATTAAGAGGATGAAGAGTGGAAAGTCGGTTGGACCAGATGACATACCGGTAGAAGCATGGAGATGTTTAGGAGAGATGGTAGTGGAGTTTTTGACCAGATTGTTCAACAAAATTTTGGAAGGTGAGAGGATGCCTGAGGAATGGAGAAGGAGTGTGCTGGTACTGATCTTTTAAGAATAAGAGAGAAGTGCAGATCTGCAGTAACTACATGGGACTTAAGTTGATCAGTCACACCATAAAGTTATGGGAAAGAGTATTGGAAGCCAGGCTGAGAGAAGAAGTGACCATCTGTGAGCAACAGTATGGTTTCATGCTGAGGAAGAGCACCACAGACGTCAGTAAGTCAGTAGAAGTAAGACAGAGTACATGTGTGTGAATGAGAGGGAGGGCAGTGGAGTAGTGTGGTTGAAAGGAGAAGAGGTGGTGAAGGTGAAGGAATTTAGGTACATGGGGTCAACAGGGCAAGGTCATGGAGAGTGTGTTAGATAAGCGAAGAAAAGAGTGCAGGCAGGGTGGAGTGGGTGGAGAAGATTGACAGGAGTGATTTGTGATAGTAGGGTATCTGAAAGAGTGAAAAGAAAAAGTTTATAGGACTGTGGTGAGACCTGCGAAGTTGTTTGGTTTAGAGACAGTGGCATTGACTTAAAGACAGGAGGTGGAGCTGGAGGTAGCAGAGCTGAAGATGTTGAGATTTTTGTTGGGAGTGACGAGGATGGACAGGATTAGAAATGAGTTTATTAGAGGGACAGTGCACGTTTTGGGGACAAAGTGAAAGAAGCCAGATTAAGAGGGTTTGGACATGTGCAGAGGAGGGACATGAGGTATATCAGTAGGAGAATGTTGAGGATGGAGCCGCCAGGAAGGAGAAAAAGAGGAAGGCCAAGGAGGAGGTTTATGGATGTGGTGAGGGAAGACATGCAGGTAGTTGGTTTGAAAGAGACAGATGTAGAGGACAGGGGGGTATGGAGACAGATGATTCGCTGTGGCGATCACTAATGGGAGCAGCCGAAAGAAGATAAAAAAGAAGAATCAGCTTCCTTAATGAATGTGCTGCCTTATAAACAACTGTATCCATAGTAATATTAATTCAATTACAGTTCCATACAAAGTGAGACAGCTATTGTACACATTCCCTAATGACCTTAAATGGAAGAATTTTCTCTTTAAAACTGTTTAATAAAATTTATTTAAATAAATGTAATCTTTAGGCACTGCTCTAACACTGTGTATGATTTAGATTTGAATCCTAGATCCAACGAACTGAAATTAAAGTATTTTATATATTCAGCCAGTTTTGTACTGAAACATCAGTGACATTTAACATGTAGGATTTTCATTAATTTTAATTCATTAACATAGACAAAGGTACATCTGCCTTGTTTTAAATTAGACTCGGGTTACTATAGGTCGATCTTGCCTGAAATTATAACCAGGACTTCCAAGTTAAACGACTGTCCAATTGCACTTTTTCATGCCAGAGTTTGAATAAAACAGAGTCATGCCTCTCTTATGCTCAATTCTGATAATGAACAAAAGAACATGATCAAGCTGATCATCTCACCGATATTAGTCACAAATATAATACTAATTAATTTTACATTTAATTCATAATTTATAAATTAATTCATTTATAACACTGAATTAATGCAGTGTTGTATGGGATAATTACAGCTAGGACTGTTCATGCTTACACCTGCTGCAGTGCCTCAATGTAATTAGTCTTTTTGTTGGGTGGGGGGTAAAGTTTTACGATTGTGATCTTGGCACCCCATTTGAGATGCTTTTACCCTGAGGCAGCTTCAGAGGTGTGAACTATATGCAGATGATTTTATTCATCTAGATTTGCAGCACAGAACATTGACTTAAGCATATGCATAATCCGCTCTGAATATGGGAAACTTTCCCCTCGTAAAACTGTAGGTTCACGATTAGTATTGTTTACATTTTAAAGGAAATGTGTAAAGTGGCATCAAGACAAGAGCCCATGTGTTGTGTTGATCAGGAAATGGAGAAGGCATGGATGGAGTACAGTAGGCTGGAGGCGGATGTGGAGAGGTTACGCACAGCATTGCAGGAGCAGATGAACCGCAGCATCCTCTCACAGGTCCACACTTTTTTCAAAATTATTTATTTTATAAAACAGATAATTGCGGTATTTGAAAACCTCCATTGCTTTAAACTTGCTTTAAAATACTTTATATGATATGTTTGGTATGTTTGGATGTTAAAACAAAAAAAAGCCTTTTCTATCGCCCAATCCATCACCCAATCCCCTGGCTCAGAAGTTCCACCCGGGTCCAAGTGGGAGCTTACAGATATATTTAATGTGTTTGAGGGATACGCATGACACTTTTAATGGATTGATTGAATAATTATAAAAATAGGATTGATTGAATAATATTTCAAATAATAATTAGCCATTAGATGACACCTGAGCAACCACCATGTCTTTGTCAGGACTAAACCAAAGACATAAATATATATCTCCTGAACCTCTCTGAGTTTTATTTTACTTGAGATTTTTCTTGTGAACACCACTGGCATCTCTGGTGTAAAAAAGAGGTCTGAATACAAATCAACATAATTATTTATTAAACACTGGATTTTGTATTAAGTTGTGTTTGTCACTGTTTTTTATTTTACAAGGACCATCTTGCTTTGAAAATGTAAAGAGGCTCAAAGTGTGTCCCAGATCATAAAGACCTGTTACAGCATCTAAAAAATGTTCTGTTCAAATATTAATTGTAGAGGTTCCAAACTTGCTTGCATTTGTCCCTGTCAGCAGGAGAAAGGCCAGCTGAGGAAGGAGCTGTGGCGCATCGAAGATGTGATGGCAGGTCTGAGCTTGAGCAAAGCCAACTACAAAATGATCGTGGACTCGGTGCAGAACCCAGGTGAGCACGGTTCCTCCCGTCATCCTCACCACACACCGAAGCCACGCCTGTGGTACTCACATCCGCTCTTAAATATATTATAGCTTTCATCTGAGTGTGCCTGTGTTGACTGGCAATGTGTTTGTGTGTCTGCGTACGTGGGTGCATGCGTGCGTGAGGCAGAGAGGAAACTCGTGCCTTCAGAGTTGTCTCCATCTGTGCCTTCTATTCTGGTGGGAGAACCGAAACCGGCTCAGGCGAGTCCTCACCTCAGTCCAGTGCAGCCTCATGTTCAGACCTTCCAGTTCTCCCAAAGTCTCCAAAAGCCAGTATGGGTAAGAAACCTCTACATTCCCACATACCCAGATGAGGAAGGCTTCCTTTTTTGGGCTGTGCTCTGGAATTTGCAACAGCAAATAAAAGCAACTAACCTTGGTTTTTGATAACCCTCTTGATATTGTATTTGTTTAAGCCCCGCCCCATTTAATGTTTCCTCCCTCTATTTGCCATAACAAAACAAAAATCTGTAATAAGTCTTTTTAATTCCCGTGTTGTTAATTATTGGGTTTACTGGGATTAGTTTGGTTAAAGTCAGAAGAAATGCCATCCATACAATGTGCCAGGGAGTCAGTGGTAATTACGTGTTAATGGATCTGATGCTGTAGTCATATCACGCTTGTTTAAACTCTTTACAGGCTGAAGAAGATGCTCCACCCAGACCTCCTCTCCCCCACCTCTACAGTCCCGATGACCACCCTCCGGCTGTCCCACCCCTTCCCAGGGAGACCTCCGTCATCCGCCACACATCCGTCCGTGGCCTCAAGCGTCAGTCCGACGAGCGCAAACGTGACCGTGAGATTGGACAGTTTCCTAATGGGGAAAAGTTGGAACTCCGAGCGTTCCTCAGTGAACCTGAACTTCTGGGAGTCACGGGACAGACATTTGGTTTGGGGCAAGATGGAGGCTACCAGACCTTACCAAGCCGAGGTAAGGTTAATGCTCCAGTGCTGTGGTGATGAGCAGGAGTTTAGATTCTCCAAGGTTTGAGCATGAGCACTACATAATGTGTCCACAGTTGCTGGTTAAACATGTTTTTGATCTTCTCTACAGGTGTGACAGGTTCTTCATCCAGGCTTCATCAGTCTACAAGCATCTCCTCTTATGTCACCCTGAGGAGAGGAACTGATACGTCCAGCTTAATGGTATAAATCCAAACGTGCTTGTGTGAAGCAGGTGTTTCCATGGTGCTTAAAAACAAAGATTTAATATAAAACAGTGAGCAAATTGAAAAATTGGTGCAGCAATAATCTTTTTTTCTTTCTTTCTTTCTTTCTTTCTTTCTTTCTTTCTTTCTTTCTTTCTTTCTTTCTTTCTTTTTACCCACCATTTCTTCTGTCTTCTCTTTATTTCCTTTTTTCTTTTCTGTCCAATTTTCCTTTTTACCCACCCTGTTGTTGCCCCCAAACCCCAACCCCAACCCCACCCCCCTTTTACTTACCCACTTCTTCTCTTTCCTCCTGGCACTGGTTATTGTCCAGGAGAGACCAAAGAGTGCCTTGGAGCGTCTGTACTCATCCGAAGCTCCGCTCCCACAGCAGCAGCGAGGTCGCATGAGTGCTGATGAGCAGCTGGAGAGAATGAAGCGCCACCAAAAGGCACTAGTACGAGAACGCAAGCGCACACTGAGCCAGGGCGAGCGGCAGGCCTCCTCATCTCGCCCTCCTTCCTCTTCCTCGCGACCTGTATCCGCAGACCTGGGATCAGTACGTTAGAGCTCAGCTCTTTATCACTCCAACCACACAAACGCCTTGTGATATTTAGCAACAATGTGCTAACATGTTTAGCATTAGCCAAACCTGTGAGTAAGGACTGAAGGAAAGGTTTTTGCAGGTGAGTGAATGTTTCGAGGAAGTGCCAGAAACAGGAAACGAGGTCAGTCAGAGGACTATGAGAGGCTCGAGGGAGTGGAGTTTTAAATGTTGGGAATGTTGGGAATGTAGAAAGGAGAAATAAGGGATCGTGAGTGATGTGCCAAGAAATTCTGTGCACAGAATTAAGAAGGAAATGAAGAAAGTGCCTTGATTTTTGATAATGCCAATGAACAAAGCGCTCTGGTCTGTGAGTGTTTTAATTTAATGATTTCATTAAACACAAAGCACAGCTACTAATGATGATGTGGGTCAATCATAACAGCATTTGTTTGCTATAACGAGTTTAACAACATGATTCAACACTTGAGAAGGTGTTGCTGTGTATGGCCAATCACGTGTGTGTGTGTGTGTGTGTGTGTGTGTGTCTTGTCATTTTTTGTTCTCAGTCTGTGAATTATGGGGGTTTAATTCATTTGAGTATCTCTTTAATTCCTCAATTTTTTTTTAACCAATGCTAATGGAATTATGGGCTATGCTCTGCAATGGAAGTGCTAACTAGTCACAAATAATCAGTGTTCAGACCTCAGTAATGCATCAGCTGCTACAGTGATCTTAACACCAATAAAACCATAACATGCAGAGCTTCAGCTGCTTCTGCTTTGGCTTCATTGTCCTTACATTGTCCACTTATACTCCACATTTTACTCCACATCATCCAACTACGCTCCATTTTACTCCTTATCTTCCAACTACACTCCACTTTTTTCTCCTCATCATCCAAATACGCTCCATTTTACTCCACATCATCCAAATACGCTCCATTTTACTCCACATCCAACTGCGCTTCATTTTACTCCTCATCATCCTACAGCCACACTCCATTTTACGCTCCATTTTATTCCACATCATCCAACTACACTCCATTTTATTCCACATCATCCAACTACACTCCATTTTACTCCACATCATCAAACTACACTCCATTTTACTCCACATCATCAAACTACACTCCATTCGACTCTTCATTATCAACCTAATCTTTATTTAACTTTTCATTATCTACCTACTATTCGTTTTACTCCACATCATCTGCCTACGCTCCATTTTAATTTTCATCAACCATCTACACTTCATTTTACTCCTCATCATCCACCTATGTGCAGCGATGCTTCATCTTATAACGTGATTTATTTCTGCTCTATAATCAGAATGCTCTAAATCTCTGAATGTGATTTGCATACTCATAATCACACTGCTTACTTCACTAATCCCCATCTCCATGTTGTTATTCACTCACCACAGGCCCTGATTTATTATTTAATACCTTTTCTTTATAATTTCACAGATAAAAAAAAATTATAATTATTTGTCATCAGCACTGCGAACACAATGACATACAAATATGCATAGTGTTGTGCTGTACATATATCTATCAGCTTTCTTTCTTCTGTCATGTGTTTCTTTTTTTTCTCAAAGAACAAAAAGACCAAAAGAGGATTTTTGAATTATAAAAGTAATAAAGAAGCCTTTATGTTTTTTTCTTTCTTTCTTTCCTTCTTTCTTTCTTTCTTTCTTTCTTTCTTTCTTTCTTTCTTTCTTTCTTTCACAATGGTCTTCTACTACAGTTTTTCTTTGTCATTTTTCATTTCAGGAAAGAACCAAAGAAAGAACATTTGAAAGGAGAGAGAAATGAACAAGATTTTCTTTCTTTCTTTCTTTCTTTCTTTCTTTCTTTCTTTCTTTCTTTCTTTCTATTGTCATTAGCCTTCATGTCACTTTTTTGTTCCTTTGCTACTGTATGTGAAGATAAATAAAGCGTCATTTGTAAGTCAGTTGCATGATTATGTTTCTGATGTAGATGTTTGCATGGAAAAAAATGACATAATAAAAATATGCTAATAAACGCACATTGTGTCTTTAATATGTCAACAGCATGACTGTGCGTGTCTTTGCGTCTTTTTTTTCCCTCTGTTAGCACAATGCGGCCTGTCATGCGATGGTGTACATTCTCCTGTAGCACTGATGCATCTTGTGGTCTTTGCTGTTCGGGAAATGCTTCCTGTTTTCTTTAAATGTTGTTTGTGGGGTTTTTTTTAACTGCTCCTTTTTTTTGTGTGGATTGTAAACGGATAATTTGTTCTAAAGCACAAAGTGACCTTTTATGTACAATACACACATTCTTCCTAAAGCCTCGGACACTGAGACAAGAGTGTGTTGTTTAAACCTTGTTTCCAAACATGGACAACTCTCTGCATCTGTGTTTATGATCTTTAAACTGTTTATTAAACATGCGCACACACACACACACACACACACACACACACACACACACACACACACACACACACATACACCTAGATTTCACAGGAATACCTCAGTGTCCTTTTACCTCTCAGGCTGAGATGTTTACTAAAGCCCTATTTCCTTTTTATTTTGCTTCATCACTCCGTTACTCTGCCACTTCATCACCCGTTACTCTGCCACTCCATCACTCTCTCACTCTGCCACTCCATCACTCTCTCACTCTGATTCTCCATCACTTTGTTACTCTGCCACTCCATCACTCCCTCACACTGCCACCCAATCACTCTCTTACTATGCCACTCTATCACTCTGTTACTCTGCCACTCTATTACTCTGTTACTTTGCCACTCCATCACTCCGTTACTCCGCCACTTCATTACTCTATTACTTTAACACTTAATCACTGCCTTACTCTGTCACCCCATCATCTCTTCACACTGTAACTCCATCACACTGTCACTCCAGCACTCTCTTAGACTCTTTCACTCCATTACTCTCTTACTTTGTCACTCCATCGCTCCCTCACTGCAACTTGGTCACTCTATAACTCCCTTATGGTGTCACTCCCTCACTCCTACACTCTGCCACTTTGTTACTCTATTACTTCCTCCCTTCCTCACTTTGTCACACTGCTATTTTATCACTCCCTCACACTATCCTTCGGTCACTCTATCACTCTGTCATTCCATCCCTCCCTCATGCTGTCACTCCACTTCATCGTTTTCTTACTCTCTTATGATGCCACTTATACTCCTTTATTCACTAGATCAGACCGTTACGCTGTCACTCAGTCACTTCCTTACCCTGTCACAATGCCACTGTATCCCCATCATTCCCTCACAGTTTTACTCTTTCACTCCATCACTCTCTCGATCTGTCATTCTGTTACTCCATTACTTCCTCAACCTGTCAATCTGTTACTCCATCACTCCCTCAACTTGTCAATCTGTTACTCCATCACTCCCTCAACCTGTCAATCTGTTACTCCATCACTCCCTCAACCTGTCATTCTGTTACTCCATCACTCCCTCAACCTGTCAATCTGTTACTCCATCACTTCCTCAACCTGTCATTCTGTTACTCCATCACTCCCTCAACTTGTCAATCTGTTACTCTATCACTCCCTCAAACTGTCAATCTGTTACTCCATCACTCCCTCAACCTGTCATTCTGTTACTCCATCACTCCCTCAACCTGTCATTCTGTTACTCCATCACTCCCTCAACTTGTCAATCTGTTACTCTATCACTCCCTCAACCTGTCAATCTGTTACTCCATCACTCCCTCAACCTGTCAATCTGTTACTCCATCAGTCCCTCAACCTGTCATTCTGTTACTCCATCACTCCCTCAACCTGTCATTCTGTTACTCCATCACTCCCTTTCTCTGTTACAATGTCATTGTCTCTTTATTACTCACTTGTGTTGCCAATCTGTCGAACCATTATTGCTCATGCTGTCAAATTGTCACCCTATTACTCCCTCACACTGTCACTTATTTGTGTAGCCTTTTTAATAATAGACATCAAATGATTCTGTCTCTCCATCACTTTTTTGCATCGATGTAGGAAACTATTTAGCAATCAGTGGCGCTACTTCACATCATACTTTTGTTCCTTACAAAAAACTTACCTCTGACTGCTACAAAGCACTGACACTGGAGACTTCTTCCACAAGTCTTCCACATAGACATTTGACATTCCACAATTCCACAAAATTATTTTGTGTTTATGAATAAGTTGTTACAATCGAAACCTTATTACAATGTACTTTGCAGCAGCTGCATTTCTGACCAATCAGAATCTAGAAATCTGTAGTGCTCGATGAAAAAGAAAAAAAACTTTAATATGCTTAAAAATGTGGATCACACTGTGTGTGTGTATGTGTGTGTGTCCAGTGGAGGCGTGAGCAGGAGTTTGATATGCAGTTGCTGGAGCGAGCTGTACAGGGTGAGGAGAAGGAGATGGTGTTGGAGCGTACGGAGAGACAGCGCTCACATTCAGACGAGTGGATCACGCTTCATTCGAACCCTCGCCGAGAACTCGACCTCGAGCCACTCGATTATCAGCTGGACCTCACCAAGGAGGTAGCAATAAGCCCTACCTCCTTTACACTTACTGCTCTTTAAATCTACATACTATACTGAAATAAAAAAGGGAAGTTTATTGCACTAATTGAATTACATATACATAGTGTTTTTTTTTATCTTATTTTACTTTCTTTTTTCAAATAAAATTGAAGCAAAGGATTTGTGATTAAACAGCAGTAAATGCATTTAAATTTATTTTTGTTCAAGGGATGAAATCTTGTTCTAATAAGAAACTAAACTATGCTTTTCCATAATATTCACTCTTCCATTACTTTATTAGGAACAGTTGCACGTATAATAACGGTTACACTTGCACATTGTTGCAGTTATCCAAGTAACTAATCATATAGCAGAAATGCAAAAAATCCCACAGAAGTAAATAAAGTTTATCCAGAACTGTGACATGGTTGCTTAATTTTTTCAGAAACTGATTATCATCTGCCCAGATTTTTACACACAGAATGGACACCAAAATTACATTATATTAATTTAGCTAAAGTTCTTCTTACAGTTCATTTTTAGAGAAATCAGAGAGAAATTACCCAATATTTTTCAGCTGACAGAAAGGATAGTGTAGCTCAAATAATCACAATTTACTCTTTACTGAGTTAATCATGGGTACGGCCTCACCTAAGGTGTGCTGTTTATAAACTGGCGTTTATTTATTATTTATTTATTTGACTTTTATTATGTCTCTAAGACAAGATTTTTTGCTTTATAGCAACTGTGCCATTTTTACCTGGAATCTTTTTTCAGTCTTGGAGTTTGCATTGTTTACATCAAGCTAGCTGGGATTTGAAAAAAAGACTAATGTAGTTAAGTTTAGCCAGCATGCTATACATTTCTGTGTAGTCAGTAATTGTGAATCTAAACCTAATGCAGACTATTTAAAAAAAGGCCACTCAAGAGCTTCCATTCCAACAAATGTAAACCATATCTTCATGGAGCTGGCTTTGTACACAGGGGCATTGTCATGCTGGAACAAGTTTGGGTCTCCTATTTCAACTGAAAATGTGATATTACTTTATATATACAGGCCAATAGGATGTGTAGAGCTACTTTATGAGAAAAGCAAAAAAAAAAAGAGGTTTCAAATCATGGAATTGCAGCATAAATATAAACTCTATTGAGCTGGTTTGGGTGAGCTGAATGGAAGGGTGAAAGCAAAGCAGCCTACGAGTGCAACACATTTGTAGGAACTACAGCAAAATTGTTGGGAGGACTTTCGGAACAATATTTTATTTGCATTGTAGTAAGAAGGCCACGAGTGTGTTTGGCTGTTATTTTTGCAAAAGGTGGCTGTTCGGATAAGTCAAAAATGTAGATGAAAAAACAAAACCATTCCATGATTTTTTTTTTATGTCCAATTTATTATTTGTTTTATGCTTTCAAGTCTAATTAACATAACAAACTTTACAAATTAAAAAAAAAAGTTTTAATTAAGTTAAAATGTATATGTCTTGGGTAGCTGTCGAAGCCTGACAAGGTTCTCATCCCTGAGCGTTATTTGGACCTGGACCCAGAAGAGCCACTCAGTCCTCAGGAGATGGAGGCACGGCACCGCAAGGTGGAACGCATAAAGAGCATCCTGTCCAAGTCCAGGTACACATACCTTCACTGTTCATTGCAGGGTTCTCCAACTAGATTAGTATTTATTTAAATAAAATTATTAGTATCTAAATAATTGCTTTTTTTTTATTCCATGTTAAAAATCATGATCTCATCAGTGCCTCTAGTAAATAAAAAATAAACTCTAACAAATAAGCAAGTAAGCAGGAAAGAAAGAAAGAAAGAAAGCAAGAAAGTAATAAATAAAAAGAAAGAAAGTAAGAAAGAAAGAAAGAAAAAAAGAAAGAAAGAAATAAAGAAAAAAAAGTAACAGAATTTTTTTCAAAAAGGGTTACCAATATGGGAGAAACAGGAAAGGATGGAGGAATGGAATGAAGAAAAGAATAACACTAGAATAGAAAGACGGTACAGTAGAAAGAAAGGAAAGAAGGAAACTAGGACAGAGGGAAGGTAGGAAAGTAATCAATAAGGGATGGTAGGAAGAAAGGAAAATAGGGCAGATGTTAGGATAAAAAGGAAGGATATATGGAAGGAAGAGTGGAAGGTAGGTGGGAGGGATTGTTAAACAAGGGAAAAAGGATGTTTACAAAGAAAATTCTTCTTTATTTCGTTTATTCGTTTAGTCCGAAAACCTTTTCTTTTTTTACTAGTTTCCTTTCATAAGTTTCTAGGGAATAAAGTTTGGAATTGTATTTGTGTTTTCGAAGTGCCAATTGACATTTAATAGGAGACAAAGGGTTTCTATCTTTATATTGACTCTTAAATGTGTATGTGTGTGTTTGTGTGTGTTTGTGTGTGTTTGTGTGTGTGTGTGTGTGTGTGTGAAACAGTGTGCAGAACATTCCGGGTGTGGAGAAGCCAGTGCTTTTGGAACTGGACTCGGCTCTGCAGGATCAGGAGAGGATCATCACTATGTCATACGCTTTGGCCTCCGAGGCTTCAGTCAAGAGCAAGCAGGTGGCAGGTAAATAAAGCAGCCCCCCCACCCCCCACAACCACTCATACACATCCCTCTGTGGCTCCGACTCAGCTCTCATTCACCCTCTATCCACTTAGGATGAGTGTGCACTTGTCTCTATACACGCATGCATGCTCTATGTTCATGCATCACTCTTTGACATTTCTGATTAATGGAGTGACATCGTGGTGCGGACACACACACACACACAAACACACACACACACACACACACACACACACACACACACACACACGCAGCTCTCAGACGGTTGCTCGGCTCTCGAGTGCTGTTTGACTTCCTGATGGACACACCTGCAGGAGCCTGAGCCTCAACATTTAGCATTAAGCATCTCATTAACACTCAGGACATCGCACGGTTTTTAGTCAAAACATCTCAAATACCTCAAGTTATTGAATCTCTACTGGGAAAAGAAACATCTACTAGAGAGCAGGGAGGTAAAGTAATGAAGAATGAAAGCATGGGGGAATAAAGGAAGAAAGAAAGAAAGAAAGAAAGAAAGAAAGAAAGAATATATATATATTAGGGCTGCCAATCAATTACAATATTTAAAAACATTTTTATCTGTTCTAAATGTACCTTAAAATAATACTTTATTTTATTTATAAAGTATCAAATTTTATTTTATATAAAGTAGTTATTTTATACTCTAATCAACATGGGCATGGACAAATATAGATGCTTTATGAACATGTATATTTATTATTCGTGAAACCATCCTCAACATAAAGGGTAAAGACAAAATATTCATGTTTTAAATGTTTCCACACAGACGGTTTTAATTGCCGGACGTGTGCATCATTGGGGATTTTGGTGCTGGATTTGAGACTTGGCGCATCAGAAAAAGAAATGTTGAATGTTTTTTTTTATATCTAAGTAAAGAAATTACATCGTGAATAAATGTGCGTTGTGTTAAAAGTTTTAATTTTCGCCTCTTTTATATTTACTTATTTCTTAATATATTTCATAAAAATGGTCAAACAGAAATGCTCGCTGCATTAACTGTGTTAATAAAATTATTGCCATTAAAATGAATTTGCATTAACATATTAATTTTGACAGCCCTTTTCATTAATCTACACTTAGTATCCCATTATGAAAAAAAAATGTAAACAGAATTCTAGAAATGTTTTTAATTTTTTTTTCATACAAATTAACTGAAATATTACATGTACATAAATGTGTCTAGGTTACGTATTTAACCCTCGTTCCCCCGAGGGAAAGAGACGCTGCGTCAATAACGCTTTGCAAACGCTTTCGCGTGAACATGCTTTGAACAACGTGTGTAATCTGTCCAACGGAAAGGCCAGGAAGCTATAAAAAGCATGTTTAGTGGAGACAGCAATAACTTCTGAAAAGGGAGGTGCTGCAGGGATGCAGGAAATGTTGCATGGAGATGCAGTGTTTCATTCCCTTAAGGAACCTAGAGCCATCCTCTTCAGGTAATCCAGCTGCGTCAACAACGCTTTGGGAATGAATGCCCAGTACTGCCAGACTGACCAATCCATGCCTAGTGTGGATGAGCACAGCTAGGTCGAAGGACAGAAAGGCCAGGAGTGGCACTAAGGTCAAGGCTGTAGAACCAGTCTGCAGCATTGCAAATGTCCTAAAGACACTCCAAAAGACAAGGCCATAAAGGCTGCCACACTCCGAATCTGGATTTCGAGTGGGAGACCGGAGGACTCATAAGAGGAGGTGATAGCATCCACAATCCGCCTGCTGATGGTCTGCTTGTTCGCATGGAGGCCCTTTCTAAAGGGACCGTAACAGACGAACTGCAGCTTCCAGCTTCTATAGAAGATGCGATCGCAGACCTCCCTAATAGTTGATGTAGGAACCACCGGAGTGTTATCTGTATGGACCAATACATGGTAAGCCCTTTAGGTCTGGAGGAAAATGCTTCAATGCTTCAAACACGGCCAGCAACTTTAAGCAAATTGATATGCCATGTGTGATGGTGCCTTCCCCCCGAGACCATGTGTGGAGCGTCTATTCATGACCGCTCCCCAGCCTGTCAAGTCAAGTTTATTTCTATAGCACTTTTCACAACAGACATTGTCTCAAAGCAGCTTTACAGAATTTTAAGAGTTAAGGTGAATGGTGTGCATTAATTCCTGATGAGCAACCCATTGCGACTGTGGCAAGGAAAAACCCCCTTAGATGTTTTGAGGAAGAAACCATGAAAGGAACCAGATTCAAAACGGGAACCAATCCTCATTTGGGTCAAGAGTGGTGGGTGAAGACCAGAGCCAGAGTGTGATCATAAATCTTTAAACAATACAGAACACTGGAGAGTGAGAACTAACATGAGCACTGAAATGTGTAATTATGAGTAATGTTCTTTCTACAGTCTTTTACAGTCATTTGTGGTTATAAAACTAGGAGCTACTGAGCAACTCATAAAATAGCTCAACATGTGCGATCATCACAGATCCAACACCAGCTTCTTCATGCCAGAGTCTAACAGTTAAGGTGAACAATGTGTATTTATCCCTGATAAGCAAGCCATGGCAACTGTGGCAAGGAAAATCTCCCGAAGATGTTATGAGGAAGAAACCTTGAGAGGAATCAGACTCAAAAGGGGTGATCCTCATTAGGGGGATATCAAGAGTGGTGGCCTGCTCAGCCCCACCAGGTTACACACAGCTCTATAGAAATCCTCACAGCTGACAATGCATATCAGAGCAATAACCAAGCCATGAGGTCAAAGTAACTGCAGAGTACTGAGTTAAGGGGCTGAATACGTATATACATGATATTTAATTGGGGAGAAAATAAAAGTACAGAAATTTCTAGAATTCTTTTTCTCATTATGGGTACTAAGTGTAGATTAATGAGAAAAAGCTTTTCTTTGGTGTGGTATCAAGAGGCAACATAACAAGCTAAACAATGTAAGGTGTCTGAAAACCTTCTAAATGCATATATATATATATATATATATATAGACATACATACATATATAGACATACATACATACATACATATAGAGTAACATTCTAATGGCTAGTAATATGTTTTTTTTTAATTGTGTGTGTGTGTGTGTGCGTGCATGTTCACATGTGTGTGGGTGTTTACTCGTGTCTATTATCAACACTTCTCTTGTCCTAATCTCTGTTTCTATGTAGTTTCTCCGGAGGTTAACAGCCCCACCATGCTTCCTCCACCTCCTCTTCCACCTCCTCCTCCTCCTCTCCCTCCTTCTGCTGTCACTCCTGTCGTGTCCTCCCCTCAAACTCTTCCTCCTCCTCCACCTCTAAGCAATGGATTTCACTACACCTTTGTCTAATCAGAGCAAACAAAAGTAAGATACTAACATGCTAACTACTTTACCGCACTTCTGCATTTCTGCTAATTGTTTCCCTAGCGTGCAAGTGTGCATGGCGTGTGTGGGTGTATGTGTGTTAACACTTTGTGTGCATGCCTGATTATGCATGACTCTATGAGAAGACAGAGTTTCTCTCCCCTTCCAAGCAGCCAGCTGCCTCCACATCTGGAGCAGAAACAGTGTGTGAATTGTCTGTTAATGGCCTTTTGTGAAGCACAAACAAATGGCTTTTTTTCTGTCAATTGTGTAATTAACAAAGAGCTGCAGGTTCCTATGGGTTGCACACCTTCTTCTCGCTGCCAAACACCAGTTGCTTTGCCATCTGTAAAGCTCCAGAAGTGATTAGAGCGAGTAACGCAGGAATATGTGCAGTGTCTTTACAGTTGCCCTGCTGTTAGAAACACATACCAGTTCCTGTTTCTGTGTGTGTGTGTGTGTATGTGTGATTGTGTGTGTGTGATTGTGTGAAATGAGTTTATCAGCACTGATCAGCCATTACAAAAAAAAACATTGAAAAAAATGAATATCATTGGGTCAGGTCTGAGTGTTGACATGTTAAAAACACCAGGATATGTGCTACTTTGACAAGAACCAAATTCTGACGTCTAGATGACTGGGTCAGAGCTTCTTGTGGGGTTTTCCGGATTCAGTTGTTAATACCGCCCAGTAGTGCTGCAGGGAATTAGAACAGGTGAACAGGAGACAGGGTGCCATGAGCGCTCGATTCTTACTGATGCATGTGAGGAGCAAAGAATCTGTCTGTCTGATCTGATCCCATAGAAGATTTACTGCAGCACAGATTGCTGAAAAAGTTCATGTTGGCTCATGTTAGAATGGAGTTAGAACTCACAGAGAGGGTATCTGGCTCCTACAGGACATCAGAACTGGACCATGGAGGAATTAAAGACGGCCTGGTTTGATTAATCATATTTTCTTGTACATCATGTGCTTTATTTACCTGAGGAAGACATGCCATTGCGCTATGGGTCGAGGCAATGTAATGTCCCAGATGATGTTTTTCTAGGAAACCTTGAATGCTGGCATTCATTTGGTTGTTATTTTGGAAGTTGCATACCACCTGTTTAAAAATTGATGCAAAAAAGTTAAAACCTTTAGGGGGAATAGCAATTCATATAGACTGGTCTTTTTCAGCAGGATAATGTTGCCTGCACATTCACACAGTAAAATAATTGTTCATGAATAGTTTGGGAGACTTGACAAAGAGCACAAGGTACAGTAGTAGTTCAGCCTCCAACTTCCCGAGACCCAACCAGATAAAGCTTCTGTGGGATGTGTTGGACAAACATGTCTGAACCATGAAGACTCCAACTCACAACCATTACATTTATAGAATTTGACAGACACACCAAAGCGGCTTACAACTGGGCAGTTGAGGGTCGTTCCTAAGGGCCAAGCAGTGGCAGTTTGGTGGTGCTGGGATTTGAACTTGTGACCCTCTGATTCAGAGCCCAATGCCTTAACCACTGAGCTGCCATGATCTGCTGCTAATTTTTGGGGGCTAAATACTGTATGCAGCACAGATTTAAAGGTCATGTGAGGTCCAAGAGACACAGGGGAGAAGTACAAGATATTGGGCAAATGGTTTTAATGTTATAGCTAATTAATGTATAAATATAAAATGACAGATTTATATGAAGCAGTTATATTACAGTGCCTAAGATGGGTTTTTGATGAACGTACATAGTTGTTGATCTTTTCTTTCTTTCTTTCTTTCTTTCTTTCTTTCTTTCTTTCTTTCTTTCTTTCTTTCTTTCTTTCTTTCTTTCTTTCCTTAATCCTTCCAAATAGGTATGGTATAAATGAACAAAATAGACATGAATGTTGTGCGCTGTGAATTAAAAATTATTGTGTGCATGGCATCTGTGTGTTCGTGCATGGTGTGTCTGTTTGTGCATGTGTGTGTGTGTGTGTGTGTGTGTGTGTGTGTGTGTGTGTGGTATTTAACCGGGTCTCTTTTTTTTTACCCTGCCATGCAGCAGACAGAGTGAGGGAGGAGAACTTTTATCTCCCTCTATACAGTAAGGTAGTGTTTCTCTCACAGACATGTGACTCTGTTCCACGTCCATCTTACAGTTCAGCCTTTTATTTGTATAACATGCAGTCACATCAATGCAGTACGAATTCTTATAAATTCTCTCCTTTCTATTCCTTCTTATTTTTACAATTCATTTTTTGTTTTATTTTTTTACCTTCTTCTTGTTTTTTTTTTTATTGTTGATATTTTCAATCTTTTTTGTGTCATAAATTCCAGTTTTCGGAGAATGTTTTATGTTGTGTATTGTTGTATTTGTGTTATTACTGACACTTTATTGTGTTTTTTTGTCTGTGTATTTTTCTAGCCAAAGCCGTGTCCGGTCATTGAGGTGCTATCCCACGTCGATCACTCGCTCTCTCTTCGTTCTTTTAACGGTTGACGGAAAAAGACTTTGAACATTGGTTTTTACATCTTTCGTAGATGAGACATCTGCACGTCTACGTGCTTTTGGACCTACGCCTCAAAAAATATCATTGCGGAGGGAAGATAAACTAAACAAACAGACTCGCACGTGGAGCAGGCGAGCGTTTTTTTTGCCATGGACACTGCTGTGATAATATAAAGCTGAACACAGAGCTAGTAGTACGATAGGAAAGTTCATTTGCACTTTTGTACTCATGCACTGCATCGTAGAGCAAACACAAAACAAGTTCCATCATCATCCAGGCTCTCGAAGAGGAACAGGATAAAAAGGATGAGAATATTTAGTAAGCAGAAAGTATTACATTTTAACAGGGTGGATGACGGTACAGATGTTTGAAAAGTTTGATCGATTGTATTTTTGTTGACGGAGATGCTATTCTTACACCAAAATCACAAAATATTTTTTTTTGTATCTAGTGTATCTAGCACTGCCAGGTTCCACTTAGCTTGCTAAATGAGCTTTATTTTTGCGGACATTGTTTGTTGAATTAACAATATTTTTTTTCTTGTGGGATTCTCACAGGAGGGATGGAGGGAGGTAGGGAGGGAACATAGCGTTATCTGTTTTTTTTTTTGTTTTTTTTATGAAGATGTAAATATTAAAAATATTAACAAATATCAGAAAAAACCTGTGTAAACTTGTTTTGTCATCCAATCAAAAACGTATCGACCGATGCGGGAATATCGCTTGTTCATAGGTCCAAAATACGTAAGAATTTTAAAGACAGATTAGCGTACCCTGTATTGACACCGGTTTCAGAGTTAACGCGGTTAACACCTCTCTGTGAGGTGCAAATTAAATGGAGTTTTTTATTTTTTGTAAAACATGTCTGTTCTATTGTAGCTTTTCAGCTTGCTTTGGATGAGGGCAGAAAAAAAATCATTCATTTCAAAATTCCTTTCACGCGCTTTTACATTTTTTTTTTTCTTTTTTTTTTTAAAAGCTCATGCGACACAATGACTTGTTTCCTCCAGCTACCCAGAAAGTACAATGGATAAGTAGAAACAAAATGCGCTCTCATCACGGCTCCAAGGATTCTCTTTGACTTGTTTTATTGATTGCTTTGACCTCTTTACATGCGTTTTTCTTTTTTTCCGTTTTTGGAGAATTTGCCGCTATCCGGCTTAGCAGTGAATACAAATTATTATTTTTTTAAAAGCGAACGCAAGGGCGAAGAAAATTTTCACCCTCGCTCTTTAGTTCAAAAGGTTCTGGTTTTAAAAAAGGGTTTTTATATATATATATTTTTTTTATTAATTTGTTCTATTTTACCCATTGCTCTATGGTATTAAATCTGCTATGTCCTTGAAAACCAGGTGGACAATATCTATAGGTGTGAATGTCCAGCTCTGGTGTGTTTGATTTTCTTTTTTTATTCTGTCTCACACTGTTGCATTTTATCGATCGTTTATATAGAATCGATACAGTGGAGCAGTGCAATCAGACGTTTTTTTGCTGTGAACATTGGTTTCATTGTGGCAGGTTTTATCAGCAGCAGAATTAATCATTTTTACCGATGTGGAAAACGTATACATTCACATTCAAGGACTTTCTTTACGGACGATTTGTGCAAGACTTACGTTAGATATTATACAGTGAGTCTTGGTGGTCTTTATTAAACAATGTTGAATAAAAACTACTATGCTACAAATATCTGCTATAAAGTAATAATACGTGGAATTATACACGTGTACTGTTAACGAGCGATATCAGGAAGAACTACAGCACCTATTAGAGAGATTGAAGACAGCTGCTTGAGTGCAAATACATTATCAGTTGCTCAAGGTGGTGTGAATTACTCTTGTGTTTACTGTAACTGTAACACAGAACATTTTTACTTCTGAGCACTAAGACACACACTTCCTTCATGATGCTTATATTTAAATTCCATTCTTTGTGACATCGATATGTGCTTTAACACTACACAGCAATGGTAGGTATCAAAGGTTTACACACCCCTGTTCAATTATTCAATGTATAGACAAAGGTTTGTGGACACCTGACCATAAGTTTTATAAGTTTCATAAATTGCTTCATACTATTAGACATTAAGTCCCCATAGTGGAACATCATCTGCAATTTACTGTCAAGCTGTTCCACAAAATTGTGTGTGCTTGTGGAGATTTTTACTCATTCAGGGCTTCCCAAGGGTGTTAGTGAGTCAGGTACTGATGTAGGTTGAGGAGGTCTGGAGTTCACTTAGTGTTCCAATTCATTCCAAGGTTAAGTGAAGGGAAATTTTTAAGTTACTTAAGACATCCTATACAATTGTGTGCCTCCAAATTTTTGGAAATTTGTTTGGGGAGGAGTCAAAGTCTAGAAAAGTCAGGTGACCCAATACTTTTTGTCCATATAAGTCATGTCAGATCATTTTGCACATTTAATATCATGCAGAATATAATTAACAATATTACTTTCTGAAGTCTCGTTTGTGCAGACGGATTGATATTAACACTACATATGTGGGTGATAGACATCATGATATGCTTGATGAATTTCTCACAGGTAATGTAGGTGGTACTCATCTTCACATCATTTTTTTAAACATTGGCTTTCATTTGTACATGATTTGTTTATTTGCCTGTTCATTTTTGTGGATGTTATCATTTATGTTCTATTTAGGTTTCGATTTTCAGAGATTTAAATTTTTAGTGACTCTTACATTAGTTTTGTTTTACACAATTTATATATTTTTTATATACAGTGCCTTCATAAAATATTTAGACCATTTTTATGTATATGTTTCAGCCTTATGCAAAATGCTTGAAATTATTATTTTTAACTACAAAAAAAAAAGAAAATTCTTTCCCCATAATAACAAAACTAAACAGAATGTGGTAACTTGTGAAAGCACATTGATTTAAAAAAACAACAACAAAACAAAATACATACTGAAATATCACATTGACATAAGTCCCCTCTGCATTTTAGCTATGACATTTAAACTTGATCTCAGGCACATCACCAGTTCTCTGGATCATCTCTTAGATTTTTCTACATTTTAATTGGTTTAGGTCGATTAGGTCTCAGCCAGATGACACCAATTTCTAATTTGAGTCTGGTTCTTCTCGAGGATTCTTTCTCTTATAGGTTTTTGGAAATTGTTTCTTCATCACTATCACCTCTTGCTCACTCATTGGTATAAACATATAGGAATACATTTCTGAATTTAAAATGTATATTGTTAATGTATTTATTTACATAAAGCTGCTTTCTGACAGTGTTCACTGTTAAAAGCACTGTTCAAATAAAATGTAAGTAAATTTATGCAAGTCTATTTGTGGAAAATTCAACAAATTGGACATGCTTTGGAGAAATCACACACTGGTCTGTATAAGGTCTAACAGTGGAAACAGCAAATCAGATAAAAATAAAAATAAGCCATGGATGTGGAACTCAAAGACAAGATTGTGTCTGTAAGAAAGCCAAAATGTTTTTAAACAAACTGAACAATCAGAATAAAGGGGAAAATAAAGAGCCCAAGAACCTGATGGATTCTCTTGTTAAGCTCAAGAAATCATGTGAGGAGATGGAAGAAACTTCTTGAAGAACAAGATCTGGGCTTTATGATTACCAAGCTGATGTAGCTGCTTGCTTTCATAAGTCCTGCACTGGATAAGATTGTCAGGTCAGTCTGCCATAAAGCACAGATTAGTGGAGTATTGCAGTGATTGCTGATCTTCGTTGAAGGCAATGATTCACCACAAATAGCATTGTATTCGCAACTTTATTCCATTTTATTTTATGAATAGACACAGAGGCTAAAGGTTCTTTTTTTTTTTTAAAGTGGAGTTGCGTTTGGGTTTTGAATGCATTCAGTGTCCTTCATCTGAAAGAAAGAATGTCACCTTGAGAAGATTGGAAAAGTGTAGCTTCATTTATTCATCGCGGTGATTAAGAAGAAATGGGGTAAAAAATCGACCATGTCTACCATCTTAAAAAGGGGTTCTTAAAGGGTTCTTTGGATAATTATGGGCGCTTTACACTAAACATGTCATAGTGGATGTACAATGAGACAAAACAGAAAAGCAACAACACAAAAACAATCCGTTTTCTTAGTCTTGATAATGTTTGTCTATATCAAGATAGGAGGAACTAGTATTAACCAATAGAAATGCAAACCCTGTTTTTTGCAGGTGTTTATTTGTGCAACAGCACCATTTTATTATTATTTTTTACTAAAATCCTTTAAGCAATGTCTGGCCTTTTTCATCAGGAGCATTCAGGTGCATTCCGAGTACATTTAGATCAGACACATAAACACTATGGACAAAGATTTGAAGACACCTGACTTTTTAGCTACATCTAATTCTTTCCCAAACTGTTACCACAAAGTTGAAGGCACACAATTGCACAAGATATCTCAGGATCCATCATTTAATGTTCCCTTCAAATAAAACAGAAAACCAGACCTGTATTAGCATGACAATGCGCCTGTGCACAAATATTCAAGAATGTTTACATGGGTTGGAGTGGAATATTTTAAGTGGCCTGTTATAGAACTTTATTTTAATTCCAGCTGAAAACCCTGAGATCAATTGTAAAACTGACTACATCCCAGACCTCCTCTCCGTACATCAGTCCTTGGTGGTGGCTGAATGAACAAAATGCACACTCAAACCTTTAGTGGAACATCTTCCCAGAAGAGTGGAGATCATTATTATAGTAGCTAGGGACTGAATGTGGAATGGGATGTTCAAAAAGCATATACAAATCAGATTTTTAATTTTGAAATAATTATTAAGCAGGTAAGGGAGTAGTGCATGTTTTAAAATTGATATTCTTTTTGAATACATCTGTAACATGCATATTTTCAGGATTTCCCAAACTTTTCCCCTTTTTACCAGAAGGTCAATTAATCATCATTAAAGAAGAATAAATCACCCAATCATGGCACTTCTTTTGTTATGTTATGGTACACACCTATAATTTTTTTAGCATTGATGTGAGGCTCTAGGTTTTTGTGTGGCTTCTCAGGCCTTACAAAATGCTAAATAGAAAATGTTCAGGAGGAAATGAAGTTCTGGTGTGTCTGTGAAATGAGACAGAGAAAATTGTGTGCTCAGAGGAATCTGGGGAATAATTACCACTATGAAATACACTTGACAATGAAATTTAACAGATGTTTATGGGGTCGAGATGTAATACCACCTTTGGACTTCATACCACCACTGGGGGAATAAATTAGGAGACAAAAAAATTGTGGTCATGGTCTTTCTGGGATTTCAATTCCCTTATGTGTTAATATTAACAATACATTCATAGTTTTTTCCACTTTTTTGACAGTAAGTATCACTTTATCATTTCCTGGCCAGACATTTAGACAAGATCACCTTCAATCTTTACTTTTCACTTCTTACTGGTCAATGTGGCCATGAGGTAACAATCTGAATTCCTTCATTTAAAAAATCCAGGCGCTCTCACTTTACCTCCTTATTGTTTTTTTTTGTGCATACAAATCCCAATGTTCAATATTTAAGACACAAATCGTCTTCCAATCCAAAGACAATAATTTTTTCTAAAAATGTTTTTGTTTCTCTTATAATACAGCAATTTTTCAACAATTAAAATGTCCTTTATTAAGCAGTGACACATCACAATGACAATTTTTTAAACCATTTATAATTACATGTAGTGTTGCAGAACATCTACAGAACAAGTGAATTTGTGTTTTTACATAAACATTATAGCAGCTATAAACACACATTCCTAACCCAGCTTCTCTTTTCTCTGTCTCTAGATGTTAATACAAAAAATCATTAATTCCTCTGTCCTGAATATAAGGCTTATATTTAACATTGACAAAGCAATGATACTGGAGATTACTTCCATAAACTATAGTCATCTTCACCATATTACGGATAAATCAGTGCCTTGGAATGTGCTGTTGCTAAGGATGTCAGGTAAGGTATTAAGAGAAATGCATTAAAAAAAAAATGTGAATTCAGAACTATTGAGTATAACAGAGTCACTATGTTAAAGAAAAATGATCTGAACAAACATAAACAAGCAGTGTGAGCAGAAGTTCAATCCTTAGATATATTTCATTCAATTTTGCCTGTTTTACCAATCAACATCATACAACCACGGTGTTTACAGGTGTTAAAATTTTAAAAGATTAAAATCTTCGGCTATTTTATCTTTGATTTACCGTGTGCAGCAAAGCAACATTATTTAAAATGCAATCTGAATATCTTTGAGAGAACTTCTTTTCTTTTGGATGTCCAAAATTCTTTTGGATGTTTTAAATGACAAGATTCATACAATCTGAATAAGTCAAACTGTGTTTATTTGATCGACAGTGAAGATCTTTCCCTGATGAGTTTTATAAAGAAGGCAGCACTGATTAGCAGATCCTGTTAGCATGTCAAAAAACATTTCCATTCAACAAAACAAGTCTTTCATGGTCCATTAACTCTTGCCAGTAGACTAACAGTATAGGTACAAGAAGGTTGGGGGGGTGGGTGTCTTCAGGGGGATTGGGGGCTTTTTGTAAATACACGGCTGAGGTGAAATGCCCTTGAGGCTCTCGTTTGATCTAACAGTCCATTTAAGTCGGGGAAGCCTTTTTGCTGTACCTTTCACGTTGCATTAAGACAGAAAGAGACAAAGAAACACTCGAGGGCCTGGCCTGTGGGAAAAACAAAAGCATCCAATGTGCTTTTTTCTCGAGGTGTTGTGAATCGTTAAGTAGGCTGGATACAGTGTTGAACCTGTCACTAACAGCAAGTTTTATCTTTAATGTAAAGTGAAATGTTAATTTACAGTATATTCTCAGTAAAGTAAACTGCAATTTTGTTGTATTTTAAATTCACTGAGAAATATTTAAATCAGTATTGAATAATTTGTGATGTAGCTAAAGACTGTGCCGTTTATATATTAAATTGGAAATTTTAATGGTGTGTGTGCGTGTATGGGTATCGGTGTGTGTTTGTGTGTGTGTGTGTGTGTGTGTGTGTGTGTGTGTGTGTGTTTGTGTTTGTGTGTGTGTGTCCGTGTGTGTGTTTGTGTGGAGATATGGTGTCATAGAGCTGTTTAGAATTAGTGAATGAATGAGTGAGTGAGTGAGTGAGGGATAAGTCACAAGTCCATGATTCCTGTCACATTCATGATTATAACGTTTGCATATATTCATATATATTATGCGCATACCTAAGCGGCTTAAGAATGTGTCATGGCAACATATCTGTGGCACAATGAAAAACCCTTGATAATCAAAATCAAATAATAAGATGTTGGGCGTTAAAAGTATATCATCTCCTCTTCTGATTCGCTCTTCATCTCCACTGACTGTCTGTAATGAATATTAATGCTTGTCTAACGAGTAACCAAGATTAAGCAGGTGTTCACTTCAGGTTCTACCAGATTCAATTATAAATCCAGTCAGGAGTTGTTCAAGATTCCCAACGCATATTTTTTTGTCTCTTAAAACTTTTTTTTTTAAAGATTATTCCTTGTCATGCTCTGTCAGAGATCCCTATGATCCCAATGTGATGGTGTGAATTCTCAATGTCAAATAAAGATCTACTAAACATTTTTGTTCAAGAGAATGACTATGACATGTGATCACATCATGGATCTGATCAGCATGTTCTGGAAATTAGTTTGTACAGAAAACACACAGTGAGCTTGAGTAAATAAGGAGATTTTTTTCTCTACTTATGCTTGTTTTGTCACCGTCATGTGAGTTGTGAGTTATTATATTTCAAGGTGCTGTATTTTATCATGTATCACTTTTGAAAAACTTTTACTTCACTGCACTGTTATGTGTAATATCTTACTTGTTACATCAATGCATTAAAAAATGCATGCTGGTCCTCACTACTTTGAAATCAATACAGAAACTGAGTTAAATACAAAACTTTTGTGTGACCACAAGTGTAACCCTGTAGTTCTAGTGGGAGTTTATGTGAAGTAAGATATCTGTGTGTGTGTGTGTGTGTGTGTGTGTGTGTGTGTGTGTGTGTGTGTGTGTGTGTGTGTGTGTGTATGTGTGTGTGTGTGTGTATTAAAAATGTATAAAGTGCAGGAGAATGGAACATTGAACCTCATAGATGATTGAAATATAGTTCTCATAGATCACTACTTTTACTTATGTCCATAAAAAAAGCAAGAACGTATGTACTTTTATCAAGTAGAATTGTAAAAGTAATACTTTTACTTTTACTGGAGTTGTATGTAGGCTGTGGATTAGAAAAACAGGAATGATGTACTTTATCCATTAGTTGATAATATCAGATCTCATAAATCTCACTCCAAAATGATTATGATATGCACCATTTTTATATTTTATTAAAAAAAAAAGACCAAAGTCAGTGCAGTGTGCAGATTTACATTTACAGCATTTGGCAGTCGCCATTATCCAGAGAGACTTACAAATGATCTCATTTATACAACTGAGCAGTTGAAGGCTTTGTGGACCTTGCTCCACGGCCCAGAAGCAGCAGCTTGGTGGTTCTGGGATTTGTATTTGCAACCTTTCGAACATAAATCCCACATCTTAACCACTGAGCTACCACTTTCCAGATCTTCACTTTAACTGAGGATTTCCACAACTACAGTGTAATTCTAGTTTTTGTGACTCCTAAATGACTTTTAAAACAAAAAACTTCTAGTTGGATTTCTAGCCAACTCACAATGATTTGTACATTCCTGTTAAACGTACTTCCAATGAAATTGTCGTCCCTTTGTCATTTCATCTTCATCTGTCGAGTTCTCGTGTATCAAGTCAGAAGTTCTATTAGTAAAAATATATATTTGATGTGTGCTGTTGAAGTCTTTATCTCTTCTCTACACGATTATAATGCAGGATAAGATGTTCAATAACCACATGGCGTTAAGCAGAGTGTAACACACAGCTAGATAGATAATCCCATTTATACCACTGTCAATTACCAGCATTGACAAGTTTAAAATCTATTGATGTTTGCAAAACTGACTAAATGGATAAAAATATAGTGTGTGTTTGTGCCATATTACTACTAGTAATAAAGCTGTTGATGTTATCTCCATGTGCCATTTTTTTTGTTAGAAATCTTCTCCACTTCTCCACAAATTGTATATATCAAAATCACCATATTTACACAAAAACTAACAAAAAAACACAAAAGATCATTTAGGTCATAAGGTAATGTGTACAATAGCTGTTTGACTCTGTATGGATCTGTATGTTACTATGGTTACAGAGGATTATAAGGCAGCACATTCAATTAGAATGCTAATTACACTGACCACAACTACATGTATGTTAAATGCTTTAAACTCACCTTATAGCTAACGATCATCTAGGATTCAGGCTCACCTCTGTATAAATCGAATATAAGCACTTTTGGAACTGGAGCTGTATGTTTAATCAGAATAAAGGATGATGTAATCACTGTATAACGTTGAATAATGTCAGTGCAGAAGATCTACATATTGTATTCACTCACATATATTTAACACTCTGTAATGGTCTACTATCTTTAAATTTCATTTGTATTAACTGAATAAAAAGTTCAGGTTAAAAAAAAGATCATTTTATTTGTCATATTAATCATATTAAACATGACTCTCCACTTTCTGACTCTCAACTACATGACTCTAAACCAAATACAAATTATACAGATTAGTGATTATATTCTGGACCATTCCACTTCAAACACTGTGCTACTTCTCACCCATATTATTTCATTGAACGCAAAAAAACAACAAAACGTTCCCCACACTATTCCCTCCCAAGTTTTTCCTATCTATAATTAAAAGTCTCAGAATCGACACAGAATCTCTTAATGAACTACTTTTTCCGACCGCTAACATTCTCTTCCTGTTTTTTTTCTTCTTCCTGCCGCATAATAGCTTGCAGTTTGTCATTTTCTCCCCTTTTTATGTGCTGACTTGACCTGAAACGATAAAAATGTGAGAAATCATGTTGTACAAGCAGACCAAGGCTGACATGTTGAGGGGATTGAAGGGAATAATAATAATAACAATAATAATAATAATAATTGTTATTATTATTATATAATAATAAATATTTTTTATAAAAATAATAAAAAAATTATACAGTTTTAACTATTCGTGGTTGCATAGATAAATAACAGTTCAAAGCTTTCTATTAAAAAAAAAAAAAAAAAGTTGTGGTTCTGCAGAGAACATTACAGTGTTTTTTAAAAACTTGCAATATTTGAGTTCTGTTTTGGGAAGCTTAGAACATCATATTTATATCTTTATCTTAAGAATCTTTAAATATAAACCCATAAATTTCCAGTAAACTCTCAAAGAACTCCATATTATTGTTCACTGTTTTTGTTTCAACACCTAGAACATTTCAGGTGTTATGTGTCTTTGGTATTTAGCTGTCATGTTGATCATTCAAGGGTTTTTAATGGTTTCTTATAGAATAGCTATAGATGCTCGCTAAAAGGAACCATTATCTGACATGGAGCCACTCTATTGTAGATTTATACAGAACACATTCCAAATAAAGAATCTTTAGATAAGAACCCTTCATTACCTATAAAGAACTCTATATTACTGTTAATTATTTTTCTCTTTAAAAAGGCTTCTTGAATAATTTAAGGTCTTCCGTATCTTAAAAACTCTTTATTTTGAACCCCTTTCTGAAAGCAAATTTCTTTATTGTAGATTTATACAATGAAAGCCCCCAGAGACACAACTGTGGAAACTGTAGGTAAGAATATTTCCTTATTTGATGAACCTTTAAATAAACCTTTTTTATCTATTCTGTAGAACTTTGGAACATTTGAAATTATTTAAAGAGGTTTCTCTTGGATTCATCAAGCATCCTTTAAAGGTTCTTAGGATCATTATGTGTTTATGTGCTACAATATTTGTTCATAGGAAAACACATTTTTAAACTGTTTTAAGATCATTCTTTGTAGAAGTCCTGGCAATAATTTTCAATGTTCTAATATTGTAGCATTAATAAAACATGGGGTGTTCCGTATATGTTCTGTGCCTTCTTGTAGACAAACACACACATAGCAGCAGTCCTTAGTTCCCTCTTAGCTCTTACCATCTGTGCAATCGAGATTTTTCTGAGCAAAGTCCATACAAGGCATTTTTGCAAGCAGCAGACAAATATATTCGTGAAGGGTTCTTCACTGTTCCTGAGTAATCACAACAAATCACACAGCCCTCTCCCTATTCCTCCTGACACAAGAGCTCACCCTAATTAAACATGCAGAATGCCAGAGGAACACGTGTTAATTTAATGTAACAAAAATGTTGATTTTTATGCAGTCCTCTCTGAAATATTAATAGAGCAGGCTTTTTGCATTTCGCAACGTATCAAAGTGTTTCACGACATGTTAATGAGATGCGTGCTGCCTCGTTCTCTAACAAGCTGGATGGGAACATTCTTCCAGACCAGGCCTAGAGGCCTTAAACCTTCTGCCCGAGTGCCACAGAACCCTATAATTGCTGCTCTAAAAGACCAGTAATGACCTCCTGTTTTTAAAAATTATTCAAAAGGCATAGGACACATCTATGTAGAAGCACTGAAGCCCCATGCAAGATGCTGCAAATAAAACAAACATCTTTCTTTCTGCATATCAGATGATAAACCTTTTTATAACAAGATGTGGTGTAGGAGTTGCCTCATAATCTTTTTTTTCTTTCACCTTTCTCTCTTTTTCCCTCTGTTATTTCTGGATTTCTCATCTCTGTTGCCTTGGATTTCTTTTTTTGCTCTTCAGTTGCTCAAGGCTATTCTCAAATCACTTCTTGACTTTTCTGAATTTATTCGATTGTGCCTGAAGCTAGTTGTGTTTGGTTGGCTCCAGAACACTCATTATAATTATCATTAAACCGAGCCCAACGTTACTATAGTGACTATCTCACCTGTGACGTGTTTGATTCTAAAGGAATAAAATCATGTGTTTAGCATTTATTTCTATTGATACACTCTTCAATGGGGTGTTGGAGGAGCCCTTAACTTTCTAAACATCCTTTTAATCCACTCTTTTGAGAAGGTTTGATAAGTTAACAGGGATAAAAAACATTCCCTCAAAAGCGTAACTGTAAAATGTGTACTCTACATTTTAAGAAGCTCGGAACCCTTAATTGTGCAACTAATACCAGCAGGTGCCTGAAGAATGATCTCTTTATAAATACGGGTGAATTTGAACTCTACAAACACCAGATTATTGCTTCAGGTTTTAGGTCTTAAACTTCCTAATTCTGGTCTGTTTGGAACCCTGTTCTGAGAGCGAATCTTGAATTGTACTCTTCTTGAAAGATCATTGAACACTGATTGTCTAAATGATTATTTATTGTTATTAACTTGATAACGTTTTGACTGTTTTGAAATTTTAAGATGCTAAAGGTTTATTTATTTACTTGACTGCACATTAATCTCTTCTTACTGCTTAGAACCTGTGAGGTGGTTGACATTTATTTATCATGTAGGTCTTTTGTGTTTTTTTAAAGGCTCCTCAGACAATTAAGGATATTTTTTGTTGTAGAAAACTGGTGAAGAGGTGGAACTTCTGTCAGTGATCGCTGTAGAACATTCTCCCAGATAAACTACTGATGAATCTTCTAAGCATCTAAACTCAAAGAGCTCTTTTGGAAAAAAAAAGGTTCCACACTGGTTGCTCATCAAGGGTTCATTAGGTGATGGTTCTTGACCATATTTTGCATACAAACTGTTGTGACAACAAAAGCAAAAAGAAAAAGAAGAAGAAGACTAACAACAGCAACAAGAAACATATATTTCGGCTTAATAATTTGATTCCTTGAAAAACTTCAAAAGGTTTAAAATACAAAGTAAACACGTGTTTCTAAACAATTATATCATATCATAGTAAACACAAAAGCGTCAGTTCTGGCATAAACATACTCACCATCCTACAAATTAACGAATCGTCAGTGAAACACAGGTGCAGTTCCGGAATTGACCCTTAGGTGGCGGTTGAGGCCCATAGATCGATCTCAGGCACGAGACCGAAAGTCAGTGTAAACGAAAAGGGTTTATGAACCGTTATTTAATCGCTTCAAATGATGTTTTGGTCGAATCTTAATGGCACTAACGATTACCGAAAATTATAAAATTAAAATGTGTATATTTGGACTTTTATATTGGAAAATAGTCTATAAAAAATATTAGTAAACAATTACCATTTTAATAATCAGGCATACAGTAGAGAAAGATTGCTATATATTGTTATACTAACACACACACACACACACACACACACACACACACACACACACACAGATTATTAGGTGCTAATACTTATACTTAAAATCAAACCCTATTGCCATACTACCAGAGTGTGTGTAATATGTGTACAGGTGTGTGTTATAAGTGTACAGGTGTGTGTTATAAGTGTTGAGATCTGTGGAAGATGCTATACTTTATAAAATGCTACAACTTTTGGACATGTTTAGGGCATTAGGGCTTTGTTGCAAATGTTTTAAAGAGATTTAGTGTTTCTTCTTCATTTCTAGCAGAAGCTTTGATTTGCGACGTGACAAACACAGGAGGTGAAACTCATCCCAATGATCATTGACACTGAAATAGACTAATGATGTATATATTAAATACGATTCACTTCATTTATTGTTTTCTGCAATTTGAGAATTTGTTCTCTACAAAATAGAAGAAAAAGTTTTAACAGAGAAAAAACTCTTCTGCCTTGAAGTCAATGTTCCCCGTGAATAATTAATCTACTCTTTTACTCTTTTTTTTGCTGCTCATAGAAGCCGGGGGACGAGATGTGACGCGTGGATAGGATTTTTTTTTTTCTCCTTTTCCTCCTTTTTCTTCTCAGGAACAAAGGGAATGTGAAAATGGGGAAAAATGAAAGACAAGAGCCGGAGAGTAGATGTGAAGAGATGTTGCGAGATGTTGTGAAAGGACATCTCTCTCTCTCTCTCTCTCTCTCTCTCTCTCTCTCTCTCTCTCTCTCTCTCTCTCTCTCTCTCTCTCTCTCTCTCTCTCTCTCTCTCTCNNNNGAAAAAAAAAAGACACGAGCCCGAGAGAAGAGATGAAGAGATATTTTGCGATATTGTGTAAGAACATCTCTCTCTCTCTCTCTCTCTCTCTCTCTCTCTCTCTCTCTCTCTCCCTGACACACATTCTTTCTCCCTCCCTTTCTCCCTCTCTCCCGCTCCCCTCTCTTTAGCCCTGTGTGACTCTTCTGTTAACAAACGTCATTTTCTTCTGCATCTCTCCTTGTAATTGTAAGTACAATTTTTGCCATTCTAGACTTTGTTGTCTCTTTTTGGGTTTTTATTTAATTGTGATTTATTTACTTTATTAGTTAAAAAAAAGATTCATTAGACAACTCAAGAAAAATGTAAGAAAAATGCCAATTTCTTTCTTTCTTTCTTTCTTTCTTTCTTTCTTTCTTTCTTTCTTTCTTTCTTTCTTTCTTTTTTTTCTTTCCTTTCTTTTTTATTTGTCTGTTCTTTTCTTTTTTATACCCTGACACACCTTCTAGTGGAATTGACAGCACAGTTCACAAGGGTCTCCTTGATCCAAATGACTGACGGCCTGCTATTGATTTTACCTGGTTCCTACAAATAGTTTTCTATCCTGATCCCCTATTCTGTGCGTTGTATATGAGATTGGAGTAAATTGTACTCAGGTTTGGGTTTGCACTGGACAAATGACTTATTGAAAGAGGACATTTAAAGTTGGTAGCAGTCTCATATATATTTCAAATGCTTTTTATTTTATTACATGTTTATAGAGGTGCTTCTGGTTATAGCATGAAATTGATTGAGTTGTAGTTGTGTTGTGTTGCTTCTACAGAAATACAGGCGATTCTTTAAAAAAAAAAAAAAGGAAGAAGATAAAACGAAATCGGGTAACGCAATGTCACGCAAGCATTAATAATCTGCATTAATTTGCCTGGACATTATCTTATTAATTATATGAAATGCTGAGGGGTTTTTATTATTAGTTACTGGTGCACAATTGCATACTGTCCCCTCTGCCCTGAACATTACACCCGGTCAAAGTCGCTTGAACTGTAATTTAGGTTTTTAATACGCATATTTTTTTTATTATGCACCTGAATTCCTCCAACAATTACAAGACGATTGTATTGCTTTTTTTTATTTATACAATTTACAGTCTGGTGCAATCACCACTGCGTCTCTACTAACAACAGATGGAATACAATCATCAGAAAAAGGACATTATGGAGATTTATATATCATGTCTACACCGTCGGCTTCTGTAACCGTGTTCAGACTCAGCCTCCAAATGAGTTCAGCTTAAACTTAGACATTTTTTTTCTCTCTCCACTTTAGCTTGAGTCAGTGTTCGCGCGCGCGCGTGTGTGTGTGTGTGTGTGTGCGTGTGTGTGTGTACGCGTGCCCGCGCGCGCGCGTTCGTGTGCGTGTGCGTTCATTCAATATATCAATGCAGTAGGCTATAGCCTCGAGCAACCCAAGTCAAGTCGCTTAATCCTCTGTACAAAAAGAGCAAATATCGGGTCACACCTGAAGGCCGACATGTTCACTTTAACGAGCAGGACGATAAAATAAATAATAAAACCAAATGTATCAAAAACGTGTGTGATAAGTCATTATACTGCAGTGTCTCTGATGCACTTTTTTCCACCCTTATATTATATTATATCTGCATCAGTTCACTTTCAGTATCAGCTGTAAACTCATATTGCGCTTTGTGTTAAAAAAAAAAAAAAAAAAAGAGAGAGAGAGAAAAAAGAGCGCTGTCCCGATCCTAGGAAGTGTTTCTCCTGTTGCAAAGGTACTTTAGATTTACTTCACATTATGAAGGCATTGAGCACCCTTGTAGAAGCTTTAATCCGTGGACTTGACCGTGCATTCATTGATTTAGTTAATGCATCATGTCATGGGCGCTCTTTAATTTTTTTTCTTTCTTTTTTTTTTTTTGGAGAGGCCACAATCGCTGTTCCTTCACCCCTCCCTGCTGAAGCCTCCTATTCTCTCTTTCTCTCTCTCTCTCTCTCTCTCTCTCTCTCTCTCTCTCTCTTGTCTGGGAGGGGGAGCCCTGCCTCTTTTGCCTTGCTCACATCAATGCCCCTGGCCACTCACTTTCTGATGTTGCACGACGGGAAATGCTTTGAATGCTTGCGACATGGCCGCGCACATTGATTGCCAAGATTGACAGCAGCTCTCCGCCGTCTTGTTCTTGTTCTTCTTCTCGTCCTTCTTCCTCTTCTCGTCCTTCTTCCTCCTCTCCTGTCCTTGTTTTCTGTTCTGCACACCAGCGGGGACAATCCGGTAGCAGAGCAGCTCGTCTCCCAGAAACATTTTTTTGACAGTTTTGAACAAAACTCGCGCTGCGCTCTGCTTTTTCCACTTTTGAATTTTTTTTCCGGCGAGACTGTTTTGTTTGGTTTTGTTTTGTTTTGTTTTTTTCTGTTGTTTTGTTTTTGTACCGATTCGGGATACGACGTAAGAGACAGCGAGGCTGAGGTTTGACTCCGCGTGCTTCCCATCGAGGTAAACTTTTTTTGTGTGTTTCTTCTGAATATTCCTCTCTTCACTTTCTCCTCTTTCTAACCTGTTGTTTGTTGGCGTCGGTTCTCGGACGTTTCGCGTGCAGCGTTTCGCTGTGCGCGCGCGTGTCTGTCTCTCCCCCCCCCCCCCCCCCCCCCCCCCCCCACCCCGATCCCACGTTTTGCGCTTGTTTTGTGTAATGAGCAGCGCCAGAACATGACAAGAACATGACAGGGAGTTGGGGTGAAGTATGCATCTGGGATTAGCGTGTCTTGTTTGCTTGTTGTTGTTGTTGTTGTTGTTGTTGTTGATGGGATGTTGTTTATCGCGGTGATCGCCCGCTTGTCTGGTTGACAGCGGGGCTGAACTTGTAGCGGTCCGCTTCTCGGGTTGCCAGTTTTCTGTTTTATATTTTATTATTTGTTTTTGTTTTTTTGTTGTGAATTTCTTTCACATGAGCACACTTTAAAGTGGCCTGCATAAAGTATATATTTTTTTAAAAAGTAAAGATTTCCAATTTTGCACTTTTTAACTGATCTACGTTCATCCGCTTAAACAAAAAGAAAAGAAAGAAGAATCCGACCATATCAGGTTAAAATTCCAGAAGCAATATCAGTGGGTGGTATCCTGTGAAAATGCAATAACAACAAAAAATTACACACACACACACCCCCCATTTTGTTGTTAATAATATGTCTCGTGGTTATCGTGGATAGCAGATAAAGTTCCCCAGTTCGGGAAGCAATTTCACTTTTCGTCCACACAGCGGTACTCTTCATTATCAGCGGCGCTCAGAGCGCAGATCAGATTCCACCTCCTTCCAGCTTTCTGTCTCAAATCACAAAATAATCCTCATCCTCATCATCATCATACCTGAAAAGAATCATTCTAATAATAAATAGGGTGTAAACGGTGCATCGATCTGTCCTTAAGACAATCTGGTGCCAAAGTGTGTGTGTGTGTGTGTGTGTGTGTGTGTGTGTGTGTGTGTGTGTGTGTGTGAG